>JABXWE010102189.1:0-26907 GCA_014611495.1 Limonius californicus
TATAAATAAACGCTAAATGTTCAAATATAAACCTAACGGATAATTAAATATTTCCCTAATAACGGTATCAAAATAAAACGGTCTCAGATAATAATAACAAAATAAACTAGGCATTCTAAATGTTGCTACACGGAACATAATAAATAAATTTCCTTATTCGGTTTCTAAATATAAATTTCAACGGTACATAAATGCATTTATATAAATCGGTAACACTCACAAAATTAAAGCAAATAAAAATAAACGGTGTTTGAAATCATTCCTCATAATGATATCTAACTAAAACAGACTCTGATAATGATAACAATAATGCAACATGCGGTGATACGGCACATAATAAACAAATTATCTCCAGCGGCTATGAAATGTAAATTATTAATGCAACGGCTCGTAATTAAATTTACATGCATCGGTGAATATAAAAATGATACGGGGTGCGTTCGGAAAATCATCGGTCGGTACGCAATAATATTACAAAAATAAATCTAATAAGCTTCTAAACGGTAAATGGCATGTAAACAACTGAAACGGAATCCTTAAAATCAAAATAAACATAAAAAATAGTAACGCTTCGTTACAATAACATGAAGCGGAGTGAACATAACCTAAAACCATCTTCCGTTTCGTATCGAAGGCGCCAAGGATAGGTGGGCCATCTCTCCTCGAAATTTAGGAGAGATGGACCACCCACAAAGAGGACAGAGGTGTTTTCAAGCTTTCGTATATTACAGACATGCCTAATATTTCGGAAACCTTTGGAATACCTAAAACTACATTATTGAGAAGAATGAACTCGAATAATATAACTAAGGATGATCGTCTTAGGTCAGACTCATTAGTAGAAAAAAAATTGGTGACACATATAAAAATTGCAGAAAAGTGGGTTTGCTCTAACACGGGTTGAAGTGCGTGTAATGGCATATAATTTACTGAAAAATTGAAGATTACTCATCAGTTTAACAAGGAAGCCGAAAAAACTAAAATTTCAAAATGAATTCTGTCTTCTAAAATGTCATGGTTTTCACTTTTAGGTAAAGCAGGATATAAATGGTTGCAGTCTTTTATGCGCAGACAGATCGATATAAGCATAAGAAAAGGTGTCTTTCTTTCCCGTTTTTGTATTTTAAAGGGAAAATAAGAAGGATGAGCTTCTAGATGATATGCACCGGGATCCGCAATTAGAATGTCTGAAAAATCGTCCTACTTTAATGCTTATATTTTCATTGAATGGTTACGAACGCACTTTTTACCTAGGAAAATGCCCGGGAGGGTTCTCCTAGTACTCGATGGGCACACTTCTCATACTACTAATCCAGAGTTGCTGGAATTCGCAGAACAAAATGATATTGTATCGATATATCTACCTGTACATACCACACACTACCTACAGCCCTTAGATCGAGCGTTTTTTAAATCACTAAAGACCTTCTATTACGGCGCATGACGCCGTTTTATGAAAAAAAAAAAACCTGGAAGAATGATAAAAAGGCTGCAATTTGGAAAACTTCTTGCAGAATAATGGCAGAAATCTGCTACTGTGGAAAATGCAGTATCGGCATTTCGTGCTACCGGAATTGTGCCATTCAATCCTCAGGCTATTCCAGATTATGTATACATTACTAACAGTAAAGGCAGGACTTCCACAGAAGGCCCAAATACGTCACAGGCTGGAACATCACATGATCAATCCCAAAGACAAGATGAAACCCTGAAACAACAAGAAAATAATCAGAACCAAGCAGGAGAACAAACTTTAGAGAAAGGGCAAAAAGGAACACCCGGTAAGCTTCTAGAAACTATTACACCAATACCTTCAACATCTGCCGTAGAAAACGCCCGTAAACGGGGAAGAAAACGGGGAAGAAATATTGCTACTCTTCTTACTTCAGAAGAAAATATTAACAAAAGACAACAGATTAACGTAAAAAAGAGAAGTACAAAAAAGGAAAAAGTTGGTAATAAAACTGAACAAATTAAAAAAGTGAGCACAATGAAAACTACTTCACAGCGTAGAAAACGATCTTCTTCATCATCCAACAGTTCTACAGAAATCGTATTAAAAGACTCATCAGATGATGACAATACAGCAAAAGCTGAAGATTACGAATTTCCTGTTTTCCTGTCCTATCCTGTCCTCCCAATGGGAGGACTACAGGAAAACAAAAAGAACTGATGACTGGATAAATGGTCTTGAATGTGATCGTTGGTTGCACGAGAGATGTACCACCTACCAAAATTTATGCAAATTGTGTGGAAAACATGCTTAGAAGAAAAGGAATTAAATGAAAAATAAATTGTTTGTCTCAGTCCATCTCTCTTCCTGTGCGTGATATATCTCACCTACATTATGGAGTTGTGATGGACTTTGTGGTATGTTAGATTATGTTTTTTTACAAATTGTTCAAAGTTTTATGTATAAGTTTCATCTACAATATATGTATACTTAATTTCTGCTGTATTATAAATACAGTTTTTGATATCAAATTTTTTAAAAATAAAGAAGATATACTATGTTTTTCAAAATGTGGTCCATCTCTCCTTGAATTACCCTATATATAATTTACTTACTAAGTTCTATGTTATACGCATAAATACATTTGAATGTAAAAAGGAAACCAGTGTCAATATGTGTTATATTTAATTCCATTCTTCATTCTTTTTGATTTACAAATTTATCTGCAACCTTATGATTAAAATTGGTCATATTTGTAATCATGTTTTCTCTATACTTAACAAAAATACAAGCAGTAAGTCGATTTGGTGCCATTGAATTACTCAAAAAAGTTTAATTCATTTGAAAGCTGAGAAACACCTTTTAGGTTCAGCCGTTGTCATAGGTGTAGTAATTATTATTTGTAGAAGTTTGAATACTTTAACGAAAGATTCACAAATTCCTATCTGCAGCGTATTTTGGGCTGCGATTCTACCAGCCCAAACATCACGTAAATCACTAGGCAGCTATCTCTGTATGGACTGTGCGATCTGCATTAGATGCCGCCTTAGCGTTGAATATACTAGCCCTAGCCTGCACAGCACATTAACTATTGCAAAATAAATACAAGTATTACTACAAAATGAATTATACAGAGTGCATCAGAAATAAGTACAAACCAGTAATAGATTGGCCCAAGTACAATTCAATGGTAGCTGCTATTCAATTTACAAAAATCATTAATATTATGTTTTTGAATTAAAAAATAAAATAAAATTTTGTTTGAGAACTGCTGACGAAAAAAAAAGGAATTAAAGCTGTAGAAGGTTATTACCTAATTGTAAAGTAAATCCAAAGTGGCAAACACGTAAAAACTTGTCTGGCTTGTTATACCTAACAACAACAGACTGAATAGAAATTACTGACCTACCTAATAGTATTAGTTTGTGGCAGGTGATAAGAAATTATTTTGCACTTCTATCTTACTCTCCTTTGCATAACATGTCTTTGAACTCAAATTCTTGTTATTATCCTGCAGTACTCAAACAATTTAGGGTCAAATTATCAATTATTATTTTCTCACACCTTAAGGGTCCCATTGCCAAAGAAACGTTTTTTTCTAGTTTGTATATATTGTAATCTACCATCGGATTTAATATTTATACTATTTCTGATACACCCTGTATAAAATACTATTGAGTGGTATTGTATTACAAACAAAAAAATAACGGTTTTTTAGATAAATATATAAAAATTTAGGAACGGAGATTTTGAAACAGAAACTTTCATTTTGTAATGAAGGGGTTGAAGCCATTATGAAAGAGCCGCAACTGCTCCAAGAAAATAATGCATGCCATCCCAGTGTCAACACGTAGGTAAATAATTTTCTTAAAATCAGAACAATGCCAGAATGCCAGTAACCACTTTTAGTTATTCAGCAGAACCAGCAGCAACGAAGATTGCCTCCGAAAAAGGCTGCATAAGTTTTGCATTCCCATACTTACCTTGAACGTAAGCGTTGAAAAAATCAACTGGCAGAATAAAATTTATTGATTTTCCTTGTGTTTAGAATTTTCTCTCACATCCTTAAAGACCCATAATCGGTACTCTTTTTAAAATTACTAATACGATTACAGATGTCGTTCGCTGATATTGGAATTCTACTGGTAGTGCTGGGCGTGGCTGCCTACTTCTACCTTACCCGCAATTTCAACTACTGGAAATCCAGGAACATTCCGCATAATAAACCAGTGTTCTTCTTTGGGAATTTGTTGGATGTTGTATTGGAAAATGAACCAATGGGAAAATACTTTGCAAACCTCTACAACAAGTTTGATGGTCCATATTTTGGCTTCTTCGCTTTGGGTCAGCCATACTTGGTACTAAAAGATCCCGATATCATTAAAAGGATTTTAATTAGAGATTTTCACATTTTCCAAAATCGAGTTATGGTATGCGATGAAACTATAGATCCCATAACAAGTAGTTCCTTACTGGCTATCAAATCACCGCACTGGAAACCCCTCCGATCAAAACTATCACCCATATTTACGTCGGGGAAAATGAAGATGATGTTGCTTTTGATGAACAAATGTGGTGAAAACTTGCAGAACTATATAGCGGCCAATTTAGGTACAAATATAGAAGCTAAAGAATTAACCGCAAAGTACACAACGGACGTAATAGCAACTTGTGCTTTTGGGATTACGGCTAATTCTTTTGTAAATGAAAACAGCGAATTTAGGGTAGCAGGCAGGCAAATATTTGAGTTCTCGTTTATTGGAAATTTGAAAATACTGACATACTTTATGGCACCGTCTATGGTAAAATTATTTAGATATCCATTTCTTCCCGAAGAACCTGTCAACTTTCTAAGAGGCGTATTTATGGAAGTTATGAAGCAAAGAGAAGCTGACCCAGAAAAAAATAAACGTCACGATTTAATAGATATCCTAATCGAACTGAAAAATCAAGAAACACCTGACGATAGTTTTAAATTCAGTAAGTATTTCATTGAATCTATACAGCGTGTCTGTAAAAACTAACGCAAGTTAATGTAAGAGGACTAACTTCCCCACATATACAGTAGACGTTAAAAAGTCCTGCATCAAGCTAAAAAAATCAAATAATATGATTAGTATATAAACCCAGAATCATTTTAAGACACTCATTTGCTTAGCATGGGAGGGCGGGGCTAGTTGTTACAAAAAGTAGATTTAATATTCTTTTAGAAAAACGGTATATCAGAAAAATATGTCAGTTAGCTATAATTTTTGTTAGTCCTTTGCATTGTGTCTCCTAATTTCACTCTCAATTAATTTGTTTGCGGCAATGAAAAAAAAAATTTATACCCTGGTGTAAAGTGTAACGAGTTGCTCCTCGACAAGAATAACAAAGACGAATTCATTATTTATTTATGAGATACGCATATAAGTTTAACAATATTTATTGAAAGTATGAAAAAATTAAATATATTCTAAAATGTAAAAGAAAAACTCTTAGTAACAAAACCATTTAACCGCTGTCGTCATTATTTAAATCGGAACTGCAGTTAACACAAACAGAAAAAAGATCCATTCAACGAACAAGCAACATGGGCCCACTTTTGGCACTAGGTACATTGAATACACTTTTCTCCAAGTTTGGCCGCTGAAAATGGACCCAAACAGACGATGCAGAGGGATTCTTCATCATCTGAGCTTGATGCTATTAAAATTCTATGTGAACTGTTACTCTTAATTTTTTTTCTTTGTACCGCTATTTGTGGATGCTTTTGCCTCGTTTATTAATTTTTTAGTAACTTTGTTTAACTTTTTAGTTTTTCTTGAATTTTCTTCTTCTCTTAATGATTTTTTAACAGGGGTATTAGTCAGAATTGCAGATTTTCGTTTTCTGCGCGGAGCTCGAGTTTGGTTTCGGGGCTTAGCAACAGGGTAGGGTCTCAACTGTTGTGGTGATATAATTGTTTGTGATGGTGTTCTCACTGTAGGTGTTGGTGGAGGAATTTTATTTTTGTTGACTCTATCAAATTCAAGAATTGCTGACATAGTTGGTTGATGGTTATGAATTAAATCTTTAGGTGCATTGACTATGACAACACTAGGAATTTCAACGTTTTGAGGAGTTGCTGTTGCAGATGGTTGGAAAACGTCTGATGATGTCGATGCCTCATTATTTACCATTGGTCGATCGGTCACTGCAGCTGTTAAAAATTCATCCTCAGAAAATATATCCTTGTTGTATGGCCAAATTCCGGTAGAAGTAAATCCGGCTATGATGTTTTTCGGTGTTATTGCATTAGGAAGAGTATCTCTTACAATTACTGGTATGTCGTAAATAGTCATGTTGGTGCCAGGATAACTTTTCATCCATGCATTGTTACGGGCCAATCGAGCTTTTTCGACGATTCGCAACAAAAAAGGGCCTACAGCTTAGCTCAGGGGAGTAGGGGGAGTTCGCTAAAAATTTCTTATCGAGAAAATGCTTCAAGTTGTGTACAGGGCGAGTCAAAATAAGTGGGCGCCACCTTCCAAAATCCGCTGGTTTTGTAGGTCCTCGCGGAAGGTTGAGAAACCAGCAGCTCACGTGAATGGAACCTACCTTTAATTGTGCCTTCACCTAGATCTTAAAGCTTGCAAAATCCTTACACAGATACTTCAAAACACAGTAATAAAAGACAGGCGGAATTTTAACACACATATAATGAACTGTCAAAAATGGCACCGAACATACAAAAATATATATCAACGATAGGAAACTTTATAACGTAAAACACAAACAGTAATAATTTCGAACGTTCGCACACAACTCTACGCCGCTGGTGCCAACGCTACATTTAAATGGTTTCAATAACTGCGTAGCCCAGTTGCGCAAGTTTACAGAAATAATAGCATAAAATGAACGTCTGTATATAATTTATACAAAACAAACAGTGGCTTCAGGTCACTGTTAATATTTTTATCAATAAAACAAAAAAAGGTCAACACGTTTGAATTTTGCAAGTTACACGGAAAGTTTTGCTTCACAAAAAAAAAACCAAACTGGAAGTTTTTACCTTGAATTTTTGTAGAAAGGCACAACCTTGGCAATTTCCAGATGCAAACGATAACACCGGCGAAGACAGGAACCTTCGCTGACACGAAATTGCTGCAGAACCACGGGCGTTGGGCTTTGACGATGATCCGCCGAAAGGCGATTGTACAACTCACTGAAGAGTCGCCTTTTCCTGGGGTTGAATCACGTTATTCCTTCTTAATCCGGCAATAGCCGACGGCCTGTAAAGTACCCCTTGGTACAACAGCGAGACGGAAAAACACATTACTGATACCCCTCACAAAAAAACCTGAGCCGCCCCTGCAGCACTTGACGTAATTACGATTGCCGATTGATCGAGCTTACGGACAACCGGAGTCCTCAAGATCTAAAAATGGACTAACTCAAAATGCCATGGGATCTGCACTTCTCCCCTCAAAATTGCGCCACATGACGAAATGTTACCCAAGAAATTCTAGAAGGTTCGGGAATGTTCCAGAAAGAATTCGTTTATAACGCGCTAGTTCCAGGAAGCGTTCAAGGTCTAGCTCAGAAGAAAAACAAGTGCTTGCAGTTTTCACACAAAGGACTATTGACGCATTTCTGGAACTTCGAAAGACAAAACAAAATACCGAAACGGCAACCCAAAACAAGACTTCAATTTAAAATAGCGATATTCATTCCAACGAAGCGGCAAATTTTAAAAATCACATAACACCACATGCGAAGGAAAAAGTCTCAGTAATGTCCACACCCCCGCGTAAAAGTCATTCGATGTCATCCCGACATTATATTGCATTCATAATAATAATAATAATAATAATAATAATAATAATAATTCCACGTAGGCACATTTTCGATGTAACCTCTGCCGACTGACTACCTCCCGAATAATTGCTAGATGAATAATGATTAATCATGTCACACACATTATCTACTAATATAGCTACTTATATTCACTACGCTACTGTTTCCAACAACGACTTACATACACACCAACCTTGTATAACAACCGTAATAGCACCCAATGCTTGTAAACCACATATAATACCAAGTAGATAATGCGTAACCATTCGGTAAACACATAAAATGCTTTATGGGATATAAACCATAACCTAGCCAGGGACACCACTGCTTATATCAGCTAACATTGCCATTGCAGCCCGCCTTTATATACAATCACACTAAACACTAAATTCGCACCGCTTAGAGTATATTCGCATCGCAATCAGTCAGTAGGTTCGGAAACGCTATTAATTAGTGATTATGCCAAAGCTATGCAAGCTTACACCTAGCCCATATCACTGTCCCACGTAGACTGCCGCCGCTGAACCCTCTCAACACTCCGCCACACGGCCTTTCCTTCAAACTTTTATAATTCTTCCCTACTGTTATAAAGCCGAGAGAAGTTACATATATTTTAGTAAATATTTATCTGTTGAGCGCACATTCAAGTAATACTCACAGCAAGTAAAACCCGTTGCCTAACACGGTAATAATTAACTTTTTCTTAAAGTTTGAAAAAATGACGGTCTGTCTTAATAGGCAATATTTAAAAAACGGCATACAATTTTTCTATATTATTTTGCAGGTTACACGAACATATTTTGAGATGGGTGCCGTACTGTTTAGAATTTAAATATATTATATAGGATGTTCCTAATTTACAACCACATTCAATAAAATTCAACTCCTAATATCCTATGTTTTTAATGGAACATCCTGTATATTTTTACATTTTCAAGCTTGTCGTTCAATGACATTTAAACATATGTGTGTATGTATGACTTGCGTTTTTCGTTTTGAAAATATTTGGAAATTTAACAGTTAATAGAAGAAAAAACAGAAAAGTTCGTAATAAGACGAAATTTTATTTAGTTTTAAAAAATTTTAGAATAAATATAAAATTTTATGAGTTGAGTTATTTACTGACATTTTAAGCTACAAATATTTGTATGTTTTACCACGTACAAAAAAGCAACGAATCCTCAAGCTTTCGTTAAAACAATTCTACTATCAACAAACGATCATTTTTGTTGTGCTATTAGCTGTTTGCTGGTGTTAAATACGATAGTACTTCACGAAGGAAACGTACATCTAATGAAGACAACGAATTTGCTATAATAGATTCTGTAGTAGAAGATCCGAACTGTACCACCAGAGATATAAGTCACCTAACGGACATAAGCCAGTATTATGTGTGCAATATATTGAAAAAGTACCATGCCTGCCACATTCAACTTCATCAGGAATTGCTTGATCATGACTTTCCACGTCGGCCTCTTCACACTACAATTTTGATGTTAGAAAGGTTTTAAATGCTGAATTTCCGAAAAAATGTTTTGGGGGAGGAGGTCTAGTGGCTTGGCCGGCAAGGTACCCTGACCTAATTAGATTTCTTTCTGTGGGGGTTTGTAGAAGATAAAGTTTACAGAATTCCCCGTATGACAAGGGAAGATATGCGAATGCGAATTCAAAGTCCTTTTCGAGACATAACAACTGCAATGTTGAGATGCGTGAAGGATTCCTTTATGCAACGATTAAATTTGTGTGTTCAAGAAAATGGCCGACATATATCGTACTTACTATAGTTTTAAATGTGATTCTTTATGTATCTTTGCTCATAATACTAAGTATACATATACATTAATCAATAGCGCTGAGAAGTTATACTCTGTACTACCTCACTGTTTATCTCAAACGGTTGTCATCAGTGTTTAGAAACGCTACTGTTTATTACTATTGGTATTGTAATTGTTCTATAAAAAAATATTTTGATTAATGTACCTTGTACCTGGTTATTTGCATATAACTGATAAAACGTAAAACACAAGTTATATAAAACCTTACAACTTGTGTAGTTTGTTGACAGTTAGCAATTATTTTAACGAAAGTCAGATGATTTGGTGCTTTTTTATTTCGTTTTTGTTATAAAAAGCGCGGCGAAACATATAAATATTTGTAGTTAATAAGTAAATAGTAAATAACTCAACTTTTATGAAATTCTATATGCATTAATATATTTTTTCATCATCATCATCATCATCATCTGACATGGAGCTGACTCGAAGGTCGATCCTGGATACGCCGGGCCCACCCCATGCCAGAAGGTGGGTAGGAATTTGCGGGATAGGGTGGGATCGGGTGGGGTATTGCAGAAAGTTAGCATGTCTGCAATGCTTACCGCAAAACACCGCTGCTGCAACACCAGGTAGTAAGCTACGCATCAATGGGGTTGTTAAGTACGTAGCCGAAACCGTTATGCTATATATGCGTTTGAGCCTACTAAACGTTGGTTTCAAAGTTTCACATTGTTCTTATTTCACATCATGCTATTGTTCTAAGGTTACTGATTGCACATCTCCTAGTTTCCTAATAACTAATAACCTACTTAATCGTTACTCTCAAACTTAATTTTACTGTCCGTTATGCGATTGTACATTTGACCCTAATGAACTTTGGTATCAAAGTTTCACATTGTTCTTACTTCACATCTATCCATTGTTCTAAGGTTACTGGTTGCACATCTTTTAGTTTCCTAATGACTAAGAACGTACTTAATAGTTACTCCCGAACTTATTTAAACTGCCCGTTATGCGATTATGCATTTGGCCCCAATAAACTTTGGTATCAAAGTTTCCAGTGTTCCTATTTCACATCCATGTTCCAAGGTTAGTGAAGGTTCACATTGATCGTAGTTCACATCCATGTATTGTTTCAAGGTTACTGATTGCCCATCCCCCAGTTTCGCAATAACTAACAACTCACTTAATATTCAATCCCAAACCCATTCACACTGTCCGCTATGCGACCATGCCCCCGACCCCAAGACACCCCGGAGTTAAAAGTTTCCCCCTGCTCGTATCTCCCATCTGGCTATTGTTCTAAGGTAACAGACCGCTCCCCTCCCCGTATCTCAATGACCAGCGAACCACCTAACACTCGCCGCACTGACCACTACTGCCCTACCCCTCACTTGGAACATCGACTCTGGATTGCACCCCCTCGCATCCCCAACCCTCCCATCTGCCGCTGGCAGCCGGACATACAACGTCCTCTCTCCCGCCGGCCCCTGCCTCGCTCGCTCTTTTTTTTTCAAGTTCACGCTTTATTAAGACAATATTTTTATTCATTTATCATTATACTATTATAAATTATTAGAAATAGTAAAATCAACTAACCGATAAATCCAAGTTGAGTTGGCCGACTTAAATACCTAGGAACTTGGAATTTATTCCCTAACTCGCCCTGGCCGTTCCCTAATATTAATAGCTTTGTCAATTATGTGAATAGTGGATAACGCAATTTATGACAACTTTAATAAACTGAATAATGAAATAATTAGACCAGCCAAACAAACTAACACTTTGTTTTAAAGGAAAATAAAAGAATCCAAACAGTCCCTAATTTCCCTTCGCCCGACTACCTGTCTTGCGATGATTTATAACCTACTAAAACTATTTTTAAATGGGGTCCCGGTCCTTGTCCACTTTGGAATTTGAAAGAACACGACTGAACAACGAATATATGTATGTACAAGATCCACTAAATAAACCTATTTGCAGTTATTCGAACTATTCAAATTGAATCTAGTTAGCCTTTTTTATAGCGCAAAGCTTTTTCGAGCGCCTGCCCGCGATTATTCCAAATTAAACGCTAATTCCCTGGCCTAAACGAAGCAGAGCTTCACTAAACCGGTGCACTACGGACGGGATCTGGAACCTAACTCCTATATGCATTAATATATGTTTTAAAACAAAATAACATCTTATTACCAACCTTTCTATTGTTGTTTTTCTGTTGGCTTCTTAATAATTTCTAAATATTTTCAAAGCGAAAAACTCAAGTCATATAAAACTGCACATACGTTTAAAGATCATTGAACGACAAGCTCGAAACGTAACAATATACAAGGTGATTCATTTAAGAACATGAGATATTAGGAGTTGAATTGTATTGAATGTGTTGTAAATTAGGAACATTCTGTATAAGCTATTTAAATTCTAAACAGTACGACATCTATCTGAAAATGCGTTCGTGTAAGCTGCGAAATAATTTTGACAAATTGTATGCTGTTCTTTAGATACTAACTGTTAAAGACAGACCGTCATTTCTTGAAAATTTAAGAAAATGTTAATTGTTGCCGAAACCATCATATATCTGAAACCCTATATCGTTCTAGAGATAAAAAAACAAGTAAAATATAATAATATACAGGATGTTCTATTTAAAATAAAGAAGTTGTCCATTGCCCCACTAAAACAGAACACAGCCTATATAGTCACCAATAATCTTAAGGTATGCACAGTAATCAAACAAACAACTGTTGTATTTAAAGTTTTCTCCAAGCTGCTATAATGGACAAGGAAACAAAATCGCGCTATTATGTCACCCTGTATATATAAAGACGCAATTAAAATTATCTCATTGTGCTTATATGCAAATGGTTTCTGATCTTAGCAGTACTGCGAAGCAATATCAAAATATTTAACCGGTTTTTGTGTTTCTTATCTTTATAACATTAGATAATGATGGGAACAAAAATAGATAAGTATGATCTCGGAAATGAGCAAATGTAAATAGACGTACATGCTTTTTAGGACCCTGAATATGTTGCAGAAATGCAGAAATGCGCAGAAATTCTGTACTTAGGATAAACGCCACTGTCATTAAAAAGTTTGTGTTTCATTTAAAAATTACTTTTAATAATAGTTTATAAGATTTATCATACTATTATGTTATCAATAATTATATGGTTTATAGAAAGCGTAAGAACTATGATAATAATTTATAAATATTACAACAGAATTTTACACATGATGCGCTCACAAACTGCAAAGAAAGTGTAAATTAGTTTACTGCTGGAAGGCAGCTAGCATAGCATGTTCATAAAATAATCACGTATCAAAAACTTTATACAAAGTATTTCTTGTTGGCTTTTATCTACATTCTCCTAACAAAGCGGTGCTCCGAGGCAGTTTCAAACTTGATGAGTATGAGAACCACAAAAATTCATAAAATCCGGAGTCCCGGAACCTGGTCCTGCATTTCTTATTATAGTTTTTCAGTATTAACGACACTGACCATATCATTAGTTCAACTAGCTTCGATAACTGGAATTCGTAATATATGATAATGCATTTTGAAGCGAGACATAATGAGCCTTATGAATACAAATTATTATTATTTGCAAAAGCAAAAGCTGAAAAATCAAATGCTTTAAGAAAAAGCAATTGCTCAATTATTATACGAATAAAAATCTGATACTAGTGATCAGAATAGTTGTGAGGATGAAGAAGAAGTAGATAAATAAAGTATTTTTGTTAAGAAATTAAAAGAAAATAGAATTGTTTTTAATAAATCACAAGTACCTCAAATTAAAAAAGAAAAAGAAAGAGCCTTGGATATTATAACACAGCATTACAAGGAAAGGAGCCTCCACAAACAACTAGAACGGAAAATTCACTGCCAGTTGTTGCACCAGTAGTACCTCCTAAAAGAATTAAAATTTCAAACACTACCGGAGACGGACGAAACGAAGAAACTGACAACAGCAGAATTGCAACGTGTTGCTGGATCCATAGCTTGAAAAACTACTGAACGGACTTTATTAATGAAACCATTCAAAGGGTTGGAATTTTTAATTTTAAAATCATCTGTTTGTAAAAAGGTTAAGACTTTTTCGTTGTAATCTGATCTATTTTATATAACTAAACAGTTTCCTTTATCAGGTTTAGTAAAGATCAAATCGAAATCCTTCATTTTCTTATTAATAGAAGTTTCAACTATAATTATAACCAGTTATTAGTTATGAACCCCCAAATTCCGAGGCTTTACGGTCTTCCAAAAATTCATAAACCTGACATCCCAATACGCCCTGTTTGTTCGTTTATTGATACACCCGTTCATAAGATTACTACTTTTTTAAATTATTTTTTACCCAAATACATCACTTATCAAGAGAATTAGTCCATTAAGAACTCTCAAGAACTTATTTCCACTCTTAATAATTTTGTTTTACCCCTAATTTCACTTTGGTCTCATATGACGTTTCGAATCCTTTCCCAAGTGTTCCTAAACCAGATTGTTTCGATATAATTTCAAATTTTTAAATAACTCTGAACTTCCTGACACTCAAGTCATGTTGCTCTTAAATTTGTTAAAATTGTGTTTCCAACAAGATTTTTTCTCCTTTAATAATAAAATTTTTACTCAAAACACATGTCAACCCATGGGTTCCTGTTTGTCCCCCTTAATGGCAGATATATTTATGAATAATTTAGAAATAAAGGGAATCTTTAAACATCCTTTTTTAATTCAACACGTCGCCCTTTGGAGACCTTATGTTGACGATATTTATGTTATTTTCAAGGGTTCCAAGGATCACCTGAATCAATGTTAGAAATTTTAAATGATTTACATCAGAACATTAAATTTACAGTGGAAATGGAAACGAATAATAGTTTACCCTTTTTAGATATTCTGGTTTCTCGATATGATAACAAATTGAAATTTAATATTTACAGAAATCCCACCACAACTGACCATGCTATTCCTTTTGATTCATTTCATCCTCTTTGTCATAAATTAGCCTCCTTTAGGTTTATTTTCATAGGCTTTTTTCTTTTCCGTTAGATGAGAAGGACTTTAATAATGAACTCAACATTATTCACGACATTGCTTACAAGAATGGGTATACTTCTGAGCTAATTAACAATTTATTCAATAAGATGCAAAGGAAGTTTATGATAAAACAATCTACTAATTTAATTATAACTAACAAAGACCCGCAAATTAAATAATTTTCTCTTCCGTTCCTTGGATCTGTTTCTTTAACATTAAACAATATTTTTAAACATTTTCACATAAAAATTTCTTTTTCAGTTCCTTGCAATGTAAAAAATTATTAGTTCATAGTAAGGACCGCATTGATCCCTTTTCTAAATCTGGAATCTATAAAATTAATTGCAATAATTGTCCATCGTTTTATATTGGTCAAACGGGTAGAGCTATAAACGCGAGGGTAAAAGAACACAAAAATATTATTAAAAACAATTTAATTAACTTAGACCCCCAATATTAATTTTAAGTCTGCATTCAAAGCTCATAGTATTTCAAATAATCATAATACAAATTTGAACATGGAGATCCAAATTTTACATTTTTGCGATAAAGTTTTAAAAATGAATTTGTTAGAAAGTATGGAAATATCAGAAGCTGCGAAAAAATTTAAAGACCACCCAGAATATGTTTTGAACGACATTATTTTTAATAATCTCCCTTATATTTTTAATGTTTTGTTCTGATTTTGATTTCCCAAATCTGAAGGTTATTATTTTCCTCTCTGTATATATATTAGTCAAGTTCCTCACCTTGTTATTTGGTTATCTATAACTTAGGTTGATCTGTTTAATATTGTACATATAGATGGCGTTAGGGTTTGACCTAATTTTGTCTGTTATTACTTCCGGTTTGTCTTCATCAACATGCCCGACGAGTTTGTTTAACTTTTACATTAATCTGTTTTAATGTTGCCTCTAATTTGGGGTTTTAGAAAATTGAAATTTAAATGTTCCTACGACATTATACATCTTTATTTTGTGACCACCGGCATTGGCGGCTTGGCTTAGGATGGATTTTGATTTAGGTTATAACCACATGATTTGATTTTATATATTCAATTAGAAGATTTAGTTATTATTTGATAAAACTGTTTATTTAGGTAAGCCTTTTTTACAATTCTGAGTAATATGTTTCTTTTGAAGTGTGCTTTTTATTCTATTTATAGTCCTAGGATGGGCAATATGTTTGCTTGAAAACATTTACGATTTGTGTTATAATCTCTTCATTAAATATTTTCTGTGGGAACTGACAGTGTGTTTTATTATATATTTATTCAGTTATGAGAAGTTACACTACGCTCAAGAATATGAAGAATCTGAACGTTGATGTCATCATTATCATTTTCTATTACTTATTAGTTTACAATGCTCCCAGTACGGAAAAGTAATTTCATCACGAATCATAATATTGAGATTTTGAAGGAAATGCGCGTTTTAAGGAATCCTAAGCGTGGCTTGGCAAAATTGAGGGCTAAACTTTAAAGTATTTAATAGGCTTCTGGCATTAGAAATATGGTGTGCAAAACATTTTTATGTGGAAATAAAATTATAAACGTGGCCCGATTCCAAAATGTTTGAAATCACGCTAAAAGTAGTTTCGGAAAACGGTTCTAAGGAACGGGATTACATTTTGTTACGTGATAGGGGCGTTAAAAACCTACCACGTTGTTTTTTACTCATTACCGAAGTTCGTCTCTGAGATCATTGAAAAGAACAAAAAGCAACTGTTTACAAAGTTCGTGATACCTAAGAAGACATAGCGGAAAACGGATTCTAAGATGTTGATAAAATTGTTTAATGTAATAAAAACTTAGAAGTCCTATAAGAACCTTATTTAATTATTGGCGAGACTCTATGGGCTACTATATATTTTCATAATTTTAGACGAAGTGACCTATTACATATTTGCTTTTTCAGAAAAAATATACAAGTCTCAAATTACTACAAGGTATACGAACTTACTACAAGTATATTTATATCCGGTAAGTTGTTTACATGCACTAAAAATGTAAACGAAAAAAAAGATATCAGCATTTTCATATGTTTGCAATAAGCGAATCACAGATATCTACAGGGTGTCCCACGATGTCAGGTCACTACTTCGTGTACGTAATCTTTAAACCAAATATAGTTAGATATTTTTATAAACTTATGCCTTATTTTAGCTTAAACTCACCATAAAGATTGTTTAAAATGGCCCCCGTTCTTAAGAGAGATCAGGTTGCCTTACGTAACATATCATTGTTATTCTGAATTAGTTCTGCTGCCTCAGTGCCTCTAAAATGCGTCTCCTAAGATCTGATGGTGTTTGGTATACCATATCTTTCATATGGCCCCACAAATAATAATCTAAACAAATTAAGTTCGGGGATCTTGGGGGCAGGGGTGCTGTTCCCCTCTACCAATTACACGTTCTTCAAACCGTTGATTAAAAAATTGTCTTACACGTAAAGCAAAGTGCGCAGGGCCACCACCGTGCTGGTACCACATACCATGTCTGGTTGCCAGAGGGATATCATCTAACAACCCTCCAAAATGATCTTCTAGAAAATTAAATATCTGTCGGCGGTAAATGGTTCTCAAAAACGAATGAACTAATGAGCATGTTATCAATAATTCCACACAGATATTCAGATATTGAAAACCTATTTTGATAATTTGACACTGTGATTTCCTGTGGATTCTCCAAATCCCAAGAGTAGCTGTTCTTTCTGTTCAGTCATCCATTTCTTGTAAATGTAGCCTCATTCGTGCGTAACATTCTATTACGTAGGTTTCGATTTTAAATGATCCAGCGGCAAAATTCTACACTACTAGCCAAATTTGTAGGTAATAGGGCAAACGCGCATTCGTGATATATTAACTTGTGCAGATACGCGACAATTTCGCGCAGTATGTTGTTGTCCTCCTTGTCTAGAACTAACTCTACTGGACGCTCAATCAACGATTTCGTAAAAGTTCCGTAGGTGGATGTGCACTCGTTGGAAAACTCGTCGGCCTGGTAGTCACCGATTTGGAAATCTCAACCCATATTCTCGAGCAGCAGCTACTGAGTTTCCATCACAAAAATCGTACATGTTATGGCAAACTCTCGCGTTGTAAAAGTAAACATTATCAACACTGTTAATAAGGGAAATCAACTTTAAGGTGCTTTACTGTTTGACATACAAGTAAATAATATCATCTCCATAGTAACATAGACAGTTTGTATCAAACACGGAATTTATCGGAATAAGATTCACTGAAAGCACACGCTATTGCTCGCACAATCTCAATTGTTTCGGCAGTCATAAACCATGTTGACAATTAACTATATTCAAAATGAACTGGGTGCTGATTGGCAGATGAAAAAAAATGAAACAGGAGCTTATACGTATTGCTACTTTCAGCAGCTGATTCAAAATAAACATTATACAGAGTTTTCTGTTAATATATCTCTCAGTTTTAGATGAATGAAATGGTAAGTAGTACAATCAATTCCTTAGAAGATTATATATCCAACGATGTGTTACACATGATATGATGCCATTTGGAATTTTAGAGGGGGTGGTTGTGGCGTCTAAGGGTTTTATCTTTTTTCTATTTTATCTAGAAAGACGTACCCCTTGCTATCCCTGTTGGCATGTTTTAGCAATTTTCAGGGAAAAATAGTTTTAAAAGATACTGAGGCTGGCTACCTTTCGTTGAAAAACTCTCTATAAGTCGGGAACCAGGAAGGTAATAGACAAACGGCAACAAAAAGGCAGCTTTTGAAAGGAAATTACAAAATCCAAGTAAAGCATCTGTGATTAAACGCGTAAAGTAATACACAATCCAAAGAAAGTAACATTTTATTTTAATGTTTTGTCAAAGATTGGATCTAATTTTAGGCATCTCCAAGTTGCTACAAATTATTAGGTGTAGCTGCTTGAATTATTACAATCAAATAGGTATTCAAAGGAGAAGGAGAAGAGTAAAACAGGGCATTCGGTACCTACAGAGAAATTATAAAAAGAAAAAATTCACAAAAATTGTAAACAAAGCTAATCGTATATAACGCATTCCCTGAATTTAACCTACATATCAGAAACTTGGAAGTGAATAGCAAAGAATATATAAGAGCTAAGAATAACACAAAAATCAATCCTACATAATATAACCCTGGAAATATTTATCTAATGATAGTGTAATAAACGCACAAAAAAGCAACAAAAGCTAACGTGGAGTATGTATTTGAAAAAGCATAAAATGGTAGTGGGCTAGGCACCAAGCAATAACAGAGAAAAATGATGCAATGGAGCCCGAGAACGAGCAAAAGAAATAGAGGAAGATCCCCACTTATACAGACCGGCGATATAAAAAAAAACAGGAAACTGCAACTGGGTATAAAAAGCGCAAAACGGATCAATGGAGAATTCTAAAAGAAGTCTACATCCAATAACGACGCAGATGATGATAATGAATGTAAGTTACAGTTCACGAATTTCAAGTCAGCCATAATTTTCATTTATAAAAATAGTACTACAACATGTACCTCGCTACGGAAATGAAAAGCTGGATTTTCCATTTACAGACGCATTCGAAACATGCTTCTACAATTTCCAATTATTATTACAGCGTTTCAGCAATGCCTTGCATCGCGACCACAATCTTCTTTCAAATAGATGCTGCAATGGAATAATTCAAGGTAACCCTCATGCATCGTCCCTGCATTTGCTGTCGGTTTTCATTTTCCTACAAAGCTTTGCATTCAAATAAGGCTTATTCTGTCTGCTAACAAGATTATTCTTCAGTAAAAGCGTATCCAAGCAAATAAATCTAAAATCGATTGTTTATACGAACTAGGCAAGATGCAATTTGATTAAGCTATATTTAAGTAGGATCTGCAGAAATTAATTTCTAGATTATAAAAAAGACAACGTAAATTGAAACTTTGTTAAATGAAAATAACAAGCGTAACAAGTACGTGTAACCCCAAAGAGAATTTTTATTCAAATTAGCAGTTCTAGCTACATCCTTCGAGATCTCACGGTGCTTTGTCTAGACATCCGCGTAGTTTCTTTAATGAGGCTCGTATAGCACTGAGGGTATCCTGGTTTTAAGTTTAAGCCCGTTGTTTCACTAGCAACCACATAAATCTGAGTTAAATTATTTAGTAACTGAGAATTAATTTTCCTAGTTCTCTGAAAAATTAATTTAAAGTTGTTCGTTAGAAACTGCTCTATGTGAAATATCCAAAGTTATGGATGGGTTAAACGGGAGACCGTGTATAAAGAATACCGAACCTTCAAGAAATCCCTTAGGACCACAATATTTAGAACACCTAAATACATATTTCTAGTTTCTTCTATGTAAGAACTTGGTTTATTATTGTATCGATTTCACAGGCTATGTCTACTTGTGAGAATAGCTAAGTGTAAAAGATTTAGACCATGAAGAAATTAGCGAACGTGTTAAGCCAACTATATACTATATGTCCCAAAATTAAACGGGTGTTTCAATAAGAAAGGATGATTTTAAATGGGCTGTTTTTGTACCAATCCAACTTTGAAATTTGAAATTTGACATTTGTAGTCTAGAGAGGTAGGAAATTAGTCATAGAGCAACCCATCCATCCTGAATAAGTTACTGTTTGGTGCAGTTTCTGGGCAGGAGGTATCATCGGGTCATTGGGGTGACAGTGAATGGCAACCCTTATCGTAATATGATTACAATTCTTTTGTACTTATTGGACAGACTGGGCTTGGACAACATATGGTTTTAGCAGAATAGCGTCACTTGCCACACTGCACAGGAAACACCATTAAAAAGTGTTTGATAATTACAAAGAAAAAAGCAGTTTAAGGCGTTACTTAAGTTAGTAAATTATCTTCAACGACTGTCTTCAGATTCTTCATAATCATCCTTTGAGGTATTTTTGGCTGTTTTCCTTTTAACAGTTTCTTCTCTGTTAAATTTACTTACGAATTAAACAAAATAGCAGAATCTCATAATTTAAAGATATCAATACAAAAATAAAAGTAATAGTGTTCAGGGGAGATGAGACAATTCGATCAAAAACAGTAACGCAATATAGCAAGAATCAACATTTGCACTTGCTTGGATGAACCATATCATATCAACTATAAGAACCAGACATGCACAATAAATTAGGAAATTTAACTATGTATATCAATGACACAAGATATAGAACCCTGAGAAATATAGTGGGAAATGATCAATTGGTTGAGTTTTATAAAACAATGACAATATCTGACATAACATAAAAGCAATCTTCACGACCAAAGAAATCCTAAGCAAGGGTTTCCGATCAGCTAAAGATCATACTTCTAGCTTAAAATCAGGCGGTATCTACAACGTCCCCTGCTCCTGTGGCACAAACTATATTGGACAAACTGGAAGTTCCATCGAGTTGAGACTCCGAGAGCATATAGGTGATTGTAAACATAAGCGCATCACAAAATCGGCGGTAGCGGAACAGACCTGCACAACTGGCCACAAAATGGATTTCGAAAATGCTCGAGTGCTTGCTAAAATTCCGCATTACTTTCCAAGAATCATATAACAAGCAATTGAAATTGAGAAACAACCCAATAACATCAACAAAGAGGATGGGTTTAGGCTCAGCAAAGCTTGGACACCGGTAGTTCATCTTCTAAAGTTTCGGAAACAAGATCGATCCCACGGTCATGCCCTGCCGCATCTGTTCCCGCCTGACGACGACGGCCAACCAGAACTACGACGTTTTGCTCGATTGGCTCAAAAGGGTTTAAATAAGTATAAGCGCATCCCGGATTTGAATTCAGTACTACGAGGACTCTGAAGATGCAAGCTGCAATGTCATGCGAAACGTTAGTTTGTTTTGGTTCACAAACAGTAACCAGTAATCCTGTCTTTGCTGAGTGTGATATCCAATCGACGACGCGGTCCAAGCCCAAAATTAATCATAGTGTTGATAATGGCAATACCGTATGGCGTATATGAAGTGAAAACTGAACAATTAGAAAGGCAAATGAACAAATAATACATAACATTAGAGACGCGAATAAAGAGCAGAAAGCTACACGCAAAGTGAAGAAGAGAACTAGGAGTGCGCAATATGAATAGAAGAATATAGAAACAATTAGAGAGAACACCTACAAAAAATGCAAGAATAGAGGATACCAAGAAAACATGGCAATATAGAGCAAAAAGCATAAGATCTCTGAGAAGACCTCGTAAAATGTCGAAAGAGCAAGAACAACAGAAAATACATCCTAATACATACAGGAAGAAAATGAAGAAGATGAAATGCAATGTCAATCTTTATCTGCTTCTAATGATCTAATGCCAGGGTTCAAGATCCTCTTGGGTTTGTTTTAAGTTTTTTCTGCTCCGGAAAAATACGTGCCCTAAATAAAATTGTTATTTTAAATCTTTAGTATGTAATTATTATTTTCTTTCAGTCATGATTCATATTGTTCAAAATATATAGTAGTTAAATAAAAGTTGTAAATATAATATTAATAAATAAATGAATAAGAGAGTTAAAAATAATTTTTTCGCAATAGTAGCAATTTTTAATCGTAACGTATATCACATTTGCAAATAAAATTTACAATTGTTAAAACAGATAATTGTATAATAGAGCACGAAAAATCAAAAACCTAATTTTTCATTAGCTTAAGTTGCAATACAGCAAACAGCAATAGCAATAATCCTCGCTTTTCACAAAAGAGGAGAGAGTCGTTGCTGCGAGAACTATACGGGCATATCGCTGTCAAGTGTGCCAAGGTACACGTATGAAAGATACTGGGACAATGACTAAGAACAGTCACAGATTAACAATTCGAAGATGTTCAAAGTGGCTTTAGAACCGGGAGAGGTACTAACGATACATTCTTTGTATAAAACAGAGCATGGACAAAACTATGAGGCACAACAAAGAACTACACATCTCCTTCATAGATTTAGTAATCCTTCGACACGGTTCCGTGAAATTAAATATGAGATCTACTGAAGAAGTATGGTAAATGCCATAAGAAGCGTATATAAAAAGACCTGGAGCTATATCAGAACAGAAAATATGGAATCGATCAAACTAAGGACAGAAAAATGAGTAAGGCAGGGAAGAGTGCTGAGTCCACTACTTGCCATTAGTTTAATGTACGACATCACGAAAGACTACATATATAAGATAAAACGAATAACGATTGGTTACAGAAATATAGAACCAGTGTGGACCTCGGAATTTATGTACGCAGACGATTTAGCAATCATTGCAAATACAGACGCGGAACTATAGTACAATCTCGACATTTGGAAACGAGCTTTCGAAGCTATAAATATGATGATCAATAAAAGAATACAGTAGTAATGGCAGCAGACAAAGAGCCAAGAAGCATAATCATCAGACTGGAAAGGAGCCCTTGGCGCAAGTTGAAATCTTCAAATGCCTGGATTCAACCCTGAGCTGTAATGGTGACATGGACGGTGAGATCAATAGCAGACTGGGTGCAGCACCTAAGTTATACCATGCAATAAATAAAATAATAATCAATAATAAAGAGATCTCGAAACAAAACAAACCAGGAGTATATAATCGCATCTACGTTCCAACATTAACATACAGCAGTGAAATATGGACGCTCATAAAAGGCAACAGGAGAGAATCCAAGCAAATGAATTGAAATTTCTCTGCAGAGTTGAAGGAGTGGCAAAGAGACGTAAAATAGGAAGTGATGAAACAAGGAGAAAGTTGCAATGAAACCACTAGAAGAGAAGATAGCTGGAAACCAACTGTGTTGGTTTGGACGTTACGTAGAATGACTAAAGGAAGAGAGCTGAAGGCTATTTGGGAAGCGAGACCAACGGGCAAAAAGCCCCGAGGACGACCAATAAAGAAGAGGACCAAAGTTTTAGAAAGTGTTGAAAAGTTGAAAAAATGTGTATAGGTGAAAAGCGAGTGCGCGTAACACAAACAAGATAAAGATAGACCCTCGACACCGTAATCGGTAAACGAGATAAGAATAAGAAGAAAGAAGTTGCAATATAAGCAGAATTAACTAATGTCATAGATATTATATGAATTTTATGTTAAAGCCGAGCGATAGGGTTTTAAAAACGATAATTTATTACGCACAACTCAAACAAAGAATGAGAATAGCAAGAAAATGCATATACGAACATTATGTCTCCTTGCATCGACAGGATTCTGTTTAGTAAACATTTACAGTTTAGAAAGGAAGACATATAATTTGTGTGAATCACATGACGCAGCAGCGGTAAGCTGCAAAATATTATACAAAATATAAAACAGAAATATAAAAGGAAAGAGAAAATGTATTTTATTTTATTTCTAAAAATGTGAGAAATACCTAATGTAGTCATTGAAATTGACGCGAATTTGTGTGTAAAAATAATGGAAAACATGACCAAACTAATTGTCACCTGTCAGACGAGCCGAGACTGCTATTTAAACAATTTAATATTCCGCACATAATTCTCTTTAAATTTTTGAAATATTCCCGTTATTTTACGTTTTATCCTGAAAGAATAACGGTCAGTTCGTATTGAAACACCCATTGCTTTCAAATACAGGAAAACTTCTATAAACAGCAAGAGGTTACTGTAATGACTAACAGTATACCACCATCCGTTGCTAATCTTTTCATGAATACCTTCGAGATCCAAAACTATTAGAGGAATTGTTTCAAATAAAGAATTAAATTGTTATAATACCATTTGATTTTCAAAGTTAACGGATATTTTTAAATTTAAGTCTGATTTAGAACATTTGTTTACGACACTCAGTTAATAGTAACGAACGTTAACGGATATTTAGTATTTAAACCTTTGTTTACTTGACTTGGTGAAGTCCTTTCTCACTGTGTCAAACACTCGTTTTCGTCAGCCTGTAAGAAACTGATGTAAAAGGCTCTTCGGCTAGCACAGGGAGAAGGGAGGGTTCGCGGAACATGATTATCAGAAGAAAGTGTTGAGTGTTGCAATGTACAGGGGCGCCATCCTTTCAAGCTACAGCTAAATGAAGATCCTCGTGAAAGGACCAAAAACCAATAGCTTACGGGGAATCGAACCTACCCTATTGTGTTTCCCCCTTACCTGAATATTTCTTACAAAGTACATACATTAAGGAAAATACACAAAAACAACAACTTATAAATTGAAAAACAACTAGTGTCTGATGAATTAAATAGAAAGTTTATACAGTTACACGTGAAAATGTTCAAAGAAGGACCAGAGTCGGTTTAATTATATTATGTATACAAAAAGGGCTTAAAAACCTTCGAACCTGTTACATGAGCCGCTATTGACTACGATATGTACTATAAGATCAAAACATCAACTGGATAGTCAATATCAGCTTCAATACACAACAAAAGTACAATTAGTAAATAAATTACTAGACGATAAGTAGAGAGAGAGAGTGAGAGAGAGAGAGAGAGGGAGAGTAGAGTAGTAACAGAAGTTTGCTTTATTTCCTGAAAATACGACCAATTTTATTTCCCACGGATTAAAGCTCTTTGTAAACAAATTATCATTGCTGATGATATCCACTAATGACTGAATATATGATCAGTTAGTTTCCATCTGTATGAAACGATACAAGAAACCACGCGGTATCTTCTTCTTCTGCAGCTTATATCATCCATCGTCGGATGTAAGCCTCCCTAAGGTTGTTCCATTCTTCTCTGTTGTTTGCTTTCCTCATCCAGTCGCACCCTGCCATTCTCTGAACATCAGCTTTCCACCTAGTCTGCGGCCTTCCTCTACCTCTTTTGTTACCTCAGGGGCTCCACTTCATGATCTTTCGTGTCTATCTATTATTCTGCATTCTTCCTATGTGCCCCGCCCAATTCCATCTTAAGGTACATAGAATAGAACATTTATTCGTTTGGCCATGGCATTCAATACAAAAGTACTTAAAATATAAAGTACTTAAAATATAAAATTGCTTCAGATATAAAATAAAAAATCAAAATAAAATATATACATACATATAAAAGGATATCATCACATCAACTTGATCTATCAATATCAATGACTAAGAATTTAAGAATTCTTCTATCGAGTAGTAGGCGGTTTCGCGTAGAAAAGACCTTAAGTTGCGCTTCAAAAGTTTTTCGTCTGTTAATGTTTTTAATTCATTGCTAAGTTTGTTATATAATCTTACTGAGTTGCATAAAAAAGATTTGAAATGGACGTTATTTGTCGAATGTTGCAGTCTATAATTATTGTTCCTTATATAATATTCATGAAAATCACTGCTACTACTTTGTTGTGCTTTATTCTTAAACACATACATGATACTCTCGTATATAGAAAGGTTAACTGCTGACATAATACTCATTTCTTCAAAAATAGGTTTACACGAATCTCGCTTAGCTAAATTGGCTAAAGCTCTTTTTTCTGAATCTTAAGTATCTTTGGCAAATATTGAGAATTGCCCCAGAACAATATGGCGTATCGTAAAAACGATTCAAAATATGCAAAGTACCTATACACTTTTCAGTACAGAAGTACCACAAATTGGTTTAATACGTTTTCTGGCAAATACTGCTCTGTTTAATTTGATTTTTAAAGATTCGAAATGTGAGAGCCATTTTAAATTCGCATCAATGTGGAGACCTAATATTTTACAGGTATCTACAATTTTAAGTCTTTTGTACATACTATAATGTTGTCATTCATTTTTTTATTTAGGCCAAAGGTAATAATATTTGTTTTGTCTGCGTTCATTTTTAATTTATTACTATCGAACCAAGCTGAAGCTTGCTGTATGGCTTCAACTATTTGTTTTTCCAATTCGCTAATATTGTCACCTGCTACGACAATACTTGTGTCATCAGCATACATTGTTGTTTTACCAGAAATGTTACGTGGCAGATCATTTACAAAAATCACAAACAATAAAGGTCCCAATATACAGGGTGTCCTTTAAATACCTTAAAAGCTTCAGGTAGCACTCTTCTCTAAGAAATACAGTCTTCAAAAACACCAACACGAACTTCCTATAGTGCTTAGTTTCCTCACACGAGACGCTTAAAGAATATTATACTTGGCAACGTTGACGATGTCTTTGCATTTATGGAGAATTTAATTAGTAGGCCGACATTACATGAAGCAAAATCGAGATGTCCAAAAATTACGTTTTTATACTACGTACTCGTTTGTGTCGTACTCCATACGAAATAAATGCAAATAACCCAATAACAAAACAGGAACCAAAGCAACAAAATGAATGAAAGCAACAAAGTGAATGAATACAGAAAAACGCAAATAAACTCACAACGAACCAGGAACTGAAGGAAAATGACAATGCAAACGTCCCGATAAGTAAAT
>JABXWE010102190.1:0-32561 GCA_014611495.1 Limonius californicus
CAAATTCAAACGTTGACTGCAAACGGGAACAATGTGCTCGGTGCCCCATTCGCCTGGTATATCGCGTATAGCGAAGATAACCGATAGGCAACCGAATCATCCTCTAAATAGGTACAAATCAGAGCGTTCCCCGGCACATAGTTTTGAGCGTGTTAGCCGCGCCTTTGGTGCGGAAGGAAAATTTGATACCATCGTTAAAATAATGCACTGAATTACATGCGAATTTCTTTCTGTGTTCATCTTGGTGGTTGGGTGGGCACGTGCCCTTGTGCCCTTTAGTACAAGCCGCCACTGGTCAGTATATCATTAAAATTTTTCTCCAGTGCTTATATACAAATGTTTCCGTCATCTGTATGACTTTCTTTTCTGTTTTGCACGTTTCTGAGGCATACAGTAGTATGTTTTTCACGTTTGTATTGAATATTGAAATTTTAGTTCAAGTGATATTTGATTGGATTCCGATATTTTCCCCAACATGTAGAACGCATTTTGTGTCTTATTCTTCCATTTACTCCTTCTATTCTTCTATTTTTGTCTGGTATGCTCCCCAAGTAGCAACATTTTTGTAAGCTCTCAATTTCCTCTTCCTCGATAAATATACCAATCTGTCATTCCGTCTTTATTTTCATTACTTTTGTCTCTTTTATATTTATGATAAGTCCGATTTTTTTTTCTTTTCACTCTTCATATTTTATTCTGCATGTGTTGTCTTTTTTCAGATATGAAACATACATCATCGGCAAATTCTAAGGTTTCAAGTTGGCTGAAGGCATTCTCATTTTTTTCGAGTTGTCTTCTTCGTGATCCAGTCCACTAGTATCAGAAATATTGTTGGCGAGAGAATGTCTATATTTATTGGTTCTGCTAATTCCCCATTATGCATAATTTGCGCTTTGTAGTCCCCATAAAACATTTTAATAATTCTAATATAGTTGAGCGGATAATCTATACCTGGTTAGTATCTCCCACATCTTTTCTCGATTTACGCAATCATAGACTTGTTTAAAATCAATGAAGTTTATGTATATCTTAATCTACCTTTCTAGAGTTTGTTCCACTATAATTCTCAAAGCATTTATGTGATTTGTGGATGCTTTTTTTCTTCTAAATCCGGCCTAGTTTTTTTTCACCATGTTGTCAATTTCTCCTTCATTCTTTCGAAAATTGCTTGTTATAGCTCTCCAGTTTTGCACTTTATATGGTTTCCTTTTTTCGGTATCTTGACAATTATTCCCTTCTTCACTTCCTTGGGTATTCTTTCTTCTTCCCATATTTTGTTTATTAGTATGTAGAACAAGTTTGTTGTGGGTTTGTATCTGCCTTCAATAGCTTTGCCGTGATATTATTAATTCCCGCTGCTTTTCCTGGTTTTTATCTGTATAATTGCATTGCTTACTTCGTTCTGCGTAAATTCTGTTATTGGGAAGTTTAGCTCCTCTGTTATTTCTTCATTTTCTAATTCTTGTTTTATCCCTTGCTGGGCTTACACTTTTTTTGAAGTATTCTAACCACCTTGAAATTTTTCTTTTTAAGTTTTTTGTATTTTACGTATTTATTTTTCACTTGTACGGTATTTGTTGTTCCGGTTTCACTTAGCTTCTTTGTTGTTTAAGATAGTATCCTTAAATCATGTTGGCTCTTTTTCGTGAGAGTTACCTCTTGGCATTCTCTTCTATCTTTCCAGCTTCATCTTTTTACTTCTTTATCTATTCTTTGTATTCTCTATTTGTCCGCTCCATGTCCTTTTTGTTTTTTCTGTAGTAATTGGCGCTTTATTTGTCTTCATTGTTCTACCATGTTTCTCTCGGCTACCATGGTTTATTTGCTCTTTTCTGTATCCCTATTACCTCTTTAGCAGTTTTGTTTACATACTATATACTGTTATATATTTCCCACAGTTCTTCGATAGTATTTTCTTCTGCGTTTATTATTGTACTGGCTGCTTCCCTCAGTATTGTCCTATACTCTTTTTCACAAGCGCTGTCTTCTTTTAGCCGTTGCACATTATATCTTTTTTGTTGTTCTATTATTATAGCATGTGGCCTGATCCTACATTCGCCTCTTTCATCGCCCGTACGTCTAGTAGGGAATGTCTTTATTTCTTACGTTCTATTTGAGTCTTTGTTTGACCATCTGTTGACAGCCATGTTGCTTTATGAACTCTTTTGTGGGGAAACACGCCGCCTCCTATCATTAGACTCTTTTGGGTTACAGAAGTCTACAAACATTTCCTCATTTTCTTTTTACATCCAGCGCTTCTTTCTTCATCATAGTCTCTCTTTCTGTATTGCATGATCCTATTTTAACGTTCATGTCTCCCATTGTCTGTCATAGTCTATCATACGCTAATGGTAGTTGCTCATAAAATTATTTCTTAATGGCTTGTTTTGTTTCATGGGTAGGTGCATGCACTTGAACTATGGATAAGTTTTTGAATGTGGCTTTAAATCTCGCTGTTATTATTCTATTAGATACCCGATCCCATTCTATGAAGCCGTTTCCTAACATAACTTAGTGGCGGCCGGTGAGGTTTCAACAAGGAAGGGTGCATTTTAATTTTAAAAGCAAAAATATATGTTATGGTAAAAAAACACTCACCCGAAATTAATGTGAAGTTCTTAAAAACATGTTAAAAGTTTATAAAATCCATTCTAGTAAATTGCTTTCAAACAATAATATAAGATAGTCATCGAATCAGTAATTACTTAACAAAAAAACACACCCACATTTAATTTTTAAAATGAAATTCTGTTCGTCGATTTTTCATCGAAATAAATTTATCCGCAACTTTTTCTTTAAATTATCAATTATTTTAACTAATCTCTTGTTGATAGACATTATAGCCAAGCATTCAAGGGATCGTTAAGCTTGATGTTTTGTAAAAAGTTTCTTACACGTTTTAATGTGGCAGAGCAACATTCAGTTTGGGCGGTTGTCATAGGTGTTGTTACAATAATATTTAGAAGTCTCAGTGTTTCCATAAGTTTCTTCAAGGTTTTCTTTAACAAAAATGTTAAAATATTGATAGTACCAGATATTTCTTTAAAGTCGGATTTTGTGTATATAACTTCTAACTCGCTACCTAACCTCTTCTTAGAGAGTACGAGATAAAAAGAAACTACTCTGTCCAAAATATAAGTTTGTCAGTTTCTGCAGAAAAACGATAGGTGTAACACGTGCTCTGTGTTTTTCTCTCCATTTTTAGCGCTAAATTTAAATTCGGCGTGGGCTTACCTAATGTTTTAATTTGAAATTTTTCTTCAATCGAAGTCTTGCAAAGTCAATTTTTAGAAGTTAATAACACTATTCATTGTTTACTAGTCACAAAACTGCACTTTGGAGTAGAAAATTTTGAGCACGGGCGAATCTGTTCCGCCCACTAAATGAACGCTATAATCAATCAGTAATCATCATATACGTACGGTCAAGCGATGTTTGCCGAATACAGAGAATCGTGGGGGCCGAATAGATGCCACTTTCACGCCTGACGATTTAACCGCGCGAGGCGATCGCGAACTTTGCGGCGAAAATTGCGGAATGGATGAAAATTTAAACGTTAAAACGTTTGCAGAGTTAGTTCATTTTAATTATCATTTAAATACAGGGAAGAAAAGATTAATTTTAGTATAAGATAATTTTGCCATTTTGCAACTTGGTTATCCCATATCCCTTCCACCTTCCGCTGAGACCCAGTATTGCCATGCTATTTTTTACCATTGCTTTCGTTTATTTTGTATGACTTGCTTATTTCGTACATGGTATGGACATTCCAGCATTCTATATATTTAATTTTTTTCGTGAGAGAGTCCGGGATAAAAAGAAACTACTCTGTCCAAAATATAAGTTTGTCAGTTTCTGCAGAAAAACGATAGGTGTAACACGTGCTCTGTGTTTTTCTCTCAATTTTTAGCGCTAAATTTAAATTCGGCGTGGGCTTACCTAATGTTTTAATTTGAAGTTTTTCTTCAATCGAAAGTCTTGAAAAGTCAATTTTTAGAAGTTATTAACACTATTCATTGTTTACTAGTCACAAAACTGCACTTTGGAGTAGAAAATTTTGAGCGCGGGCGAATCTGTTCGGCCCACTAAATGAACGCTATAATCAATCAGTAATCATCATATACGTACGGTCAAGCGATGTTTGCCGAATACAGAGAATCGTGGGGGCCGAATAGATGCCACATTCACGCCTGAAGATTTAACCGCGCAAGGCGATCGCGAACTTTGCGGCGAAAATTGCGGAATGGATGAAAATTTAAACGTTAAAACGTTTGCAGAGTTACTTCATTTTAATTATCATTTAAATACAGGAAAGAAAGGATAAATTTTAGTATTTCAATCAGGGAGGGGTCTCACCCGTGCCCACTTATTCAAAAACCGCCACTGGTATATCTTCTTTTGTCATTTTCCCGAGTATAAGATAATTTTGCCATTTTGCAACTTGGTTATCCCATATCCCTTCCACCTTGTGCTTAGACCCAGTATTGCCATGCTATTTTTTTTACCATTTCTTTCGTTTACTTTGTATCACTTGCTTATTTCGTACATGGTATGGACATTTCAGCATTCTATATATTTAATTTTTTTCGTGTTCATTGTATTTACCTTGTTTGTCATTGTTTCATCCGTCCTATTTCCGAGGTTTGTAGAAGTTTGTTTAGCGTTTTATATTTTTTTCGTTGTAAGGTTGTTAGCCCATTTACACACAATTCTCCTGCTTTATTAGCCGGGTTTATGACCGTCCATGGCGGACTTACATCAACAGCACATCCCACTTTAAAATTGTTGAAAGTTTAATAAGTTTTGAGATGCTATAGTCAACTAACAAATTAAAAAATATCTATTAATTTGATAAGCAAGGCTTCTGCTGTTTTAATTGACAAATCATGGTACTTGTAGCATTAATTGTCATTGTGGGGTTGGTTTGATTTTACTGATATGAACAGAGCCAAAACTTCTACAACTTGATAGCGTTTATTTTCTTTTAGATACGAATTCGTTACGAAGGAATTTGGGACAATGGTGGCCAGTCTTTAGCCGAATTAGCTTTGCAGCAAAATCATATTAATTACGACCTCTTACACGCCCACTATCAACTAAGTCTAACAATTCAGATGATAACCAAATTTACAGTTAAACACACAAAACCAGTGAATAATTTGTACGACTCGTGTGTGATTAGTTTATTTTTTACCGACATGCAGCAAAAGACACAGGTCAGTTGGCATAGGTCTGACACCAAAACAAACGCCTCAAGAACCCAGTTCCTTTTAAAAGTGATATCTGCGAGTATAGAAACAGTGACTGTAAATGAAAACAAAATTTACTCAACTGATCATGTGAGTTGGATGTCAAAATGTCTTTCGTTGCTAGAGTTTGGAACCTTGATGTTGATTTATTGAAAAGGTTTCAAGTGATTCATTTGTTTTCAAATGGCTTTGATAGTATAGCCGAAGAGTTACTGCCAAGTGTTACCGAGTTGAATAAGCTAGGCCCTGATTTATTAGCAGTAGCAGGAAAGAGACTTCATCAGTTAATTTCTTCTTCCACTGATCTTGGTGAAAAAATAACTGCGTTAAGTCCGTCTTTAACCAAATACTTGGATTCATTGGTAAGTGTTTATTTTGCATTGCAGGTTATTGTTTTGTACCTAATAATTTTTTTTTAATAGAATGGTGAATGGTGTGCCCCTAGTTCTTTGGAGTCAATTTTAAATATCGGAACACACTGTGTAAGATACTTGGAGGAAAACCAAATGGAGTATAAACTCGCCTGCCAGTTGTTAGAAGCCTGTTCCACTTTACAAGACATAGAGAGATAATAGGATTTTAGCTAGCTTGTCGTATTTGCATTTAAAAGTGTAGGTTGTTCTAAGAAGTACTGTTAGCATAATGTATTTTCAGATTGTTGCCGAAAATTGTTGCATTATCAGTAGTCTACAGGAAAGGTCATTGTTGACTGTAAATAGGGTTCTATCGATTTTAAATTTGTTTTTGTTTTTTACCAAACAGAAGTTATTGTGTAATTTAGATCTACTTACAAATGTGTTACTTATAATTTTGCGATAAGACGAAAATATTGTTATTAAAGTTTACTAAACTGATTTTTGTTTGTGGTATTTCATTGAAAACTTTTTAATTACTTCGAAGAGGAAAGCTCATCCTGGTATATTTTACTGAGAAATATGTGTTCCCTAAATTTTTTTCACAACCAAAAAATGGTATGGAGTAAAATTAGTTTTTTTTTTTTCGCTTGGGTCCGTCTACCCTTGGTTCCGGAGACACTTCAGCCAATAAGGCTTATTGTGTACCCCCTGGTATTTGCACACACCCAGTCCGTGATCTTACCTCCCTGTACCAAGGCGTACAGGCCACTCACGGGGTGCGTATCAAAGTCCTCCGGTTCCATGTATGGTTGCCTGAATATTCGTTGTCTTTTTCCAGCCAGCGCATTACCGCTGCATAGGATGTGCATTGCGGTTTCTGGTGCCTCACTGCAGAGTCTGCATGTGGGGTCACCATCAAATTTCTTGATCCTGATCAGGTGATCCTTGACAGTCATGTGCCCTGTTAGGAGGCCCGTAAGGATTTTTAGCTGCATCCTGCTTAGCTTAAGCAGTTCTATTGCTTTATGCCTGCAAGGTCCTTTAATGAATGCCTTGCTATGGGTTAACCCTGGTCTGGCTAGCCAGTAGGTTTTGTGCTGGTCCAGTCGCTGATTACGCTACGGATTGCATATCTTGATACTCCCAGTGCAGGTTCAGGCCCGTAAAACGTCCTTGCAGAGCCCTGCCTTGCGAGTTCATCCGCTTTTTCATTTCCTACGATCCCACAGTGGCCCGGCACCCAGAGCAGCCTCACAGTGTTCTGTCCTGCCAGGTCGTTGAGTACTTCGTAGCATTCCCAGACTAGTCTGGATGAGGCCTTGGAGCTTGAAAGTGCTTTTAGGGCCGCCTGGTTGTCCGATAGGATGTAGATACGCCTATCTACGTAGGCCCTTCTTTTGTTTTCCCGCGCACATTGGAGAATCGCGTATATTTCCGTTTGAAAAACGGAGGTGTACCTGCCAAGTGCAAAGCTGTAACTTTGCCTTGGCGTTACACCGTGTATGCCTGCACCAGTTCCCGTCTTGGTTTTTGAGCCGTCTGTGTACCAGATTAGGCTTCCAGGAGGGAAGTCCGGCTCAGGATATATCCAGGCTGTTCGATCCTGCATTGTGACCTCAAAGAGTGTGTCTGTTAGGTGTTTTGACGGCATATGGTCCGTTCTCATGTCAAGCATGGGACCTCCAGTGCTGTCAATTAACCTCGTGTGTTCAGTGTCTGCTCGTAGATCGAACTGTGCACTCTGCAATCTATATAGTCCCAGCCTAGCCTTCCCCTAATCACCGGGTGAAGGGGGGGAGGCCAAGCAGAGTTTCCATTGCAGCGGTGGGCGTAGTTCTCATTGCCCCCGTAATTTCTAGACAGGCAAGCCTTTGAATCTTGCCTATTCTTAGTTTTGCTGTTTCCTGCTTAACCTTGGGCCACCACACCAAGGCTGCATACGTTATCGCAGGTCTGACCACTCTCGTGTACAGCCAGTGCACCGTGCTTGGTCTTAAACCCCACGATTTGTTGTAGGTGCGTCTGACTACCGCAAGGGTAATCTCCGCTTTCCTTATAACTTTCTCAATGTGCTGGTTCCAGGTAAGCTTGGAGTCCAGAATTACCCTCAAGTATTTTACCTCTCCCGTTAAATTGATTGCTTGACCGGCAAGAAGGAGGGGACATAATCCCCCTAGATTCCTCCTTCTCGTAAAGGGTACTATGGTGGACTTTTGGGGACTGACCTTCAGGCCTTCCCTTTCTGTCCACCGGGTTACTACGTTCAGGGCCATTTGCATACGTTCCCTGACCGTATTTATGAATTTCCCTTCTACTAGAATGACCAAGTTATCCGCGTATCCAAGGGATGAGAAGCCTTCGTTGCTGAGGTTCACCAGCAGTCCGTCCATGACAAGGTTCCATAGCAGGGGGGAGAGAACTCCCCGTTGCGGACATCCCCCTGCCACCCGGACCGCCAGTGTCTCGTCCAACAACGACGTGTAGACCACTCTCCCTCTTAGCATGCAGTCTATCCACCTGCAGCAGGTCTCCTCCAGACCAAGATTTCTCATTACTGTTGAGATCGAGTTGAATGATGTATTGTCAAAGGCTCCTTCTATGTCCAAGAATGCCCCTAGAAGAATCCCTTTGGTTTCCAGCGCTTTCTCCGCCCTTCTAACAAGGTGGTGAAGTGCTGTTTCTGTTGATACACCTGCTCTGTATGCAAACTGGTCGCGGTGTAGAGGGCTGGTTACCAGCACACCGTCTCTAATATGCCTATCGAGCAATTTTTCCATTGTCTTAAGTACAAATGACATAAGACTAATGGGCCTGTAGGCCTTAGCCTGAGAATAGTCAGCTCGACCAGTCTTGGGTATAAAGACCACCCACTTTCCTGGCAGTTGCCCAGTCTACCCGTGATATTCTGTATTTCGAGATATCTGGTCCTTGGCTCTGCCAGTCTAGCGGTGCCTGATTCAATAGGTCCGGCCCCGGAAAGTGTACCCCAAATAGTTCGGTCATAGTTTCCTTTCCGGTTTTCGTGTATTCTCCAGTATCTTGTACTAGATTGCTTATCGAGCAATGGGAGTCTTTAGAGAGTATCTTATGGAGTCTAGCACACTCGGGAGTCTTTTCAATCTCCTCACAGTGCCTCCTCCATGATACCCTTCTAGCCTTTCTTAGTGCTTCGTTATACTCGGTTAGGGATGATTTATATTCATTCCTGTTACCCGATCGCTTTGCCCTATTAAATAGTTTTCTTACGTTTCCCCTCATTACGGTGAGTTCTTGGGTCCACCAGGGGACTCTCCTGTTGGAGACCTTCACCGTTGGGGGACAGTTTTCCTTGAACGTGGAGATGATCGTGTCTGTTAGTTGTACCACGGCATTCTCCAGATCAAGGTTGTTGTTTATCGAGATCTTAGTCCCCGCCAGTTTGCGATCTAGGTCCTCCTTATATGACTCCCAGTTCGTTTTACGGGGGTTTCGATAACTTTCTACCACGCGGTTAATTCCGGTGATTTCAAAGCATATGTATCTGTGATCTGAGCAACTCTCTTCATCAGAAACATGCCAATTTTTAACAAGATTCCTTATATTACAAGTACCCAATGTTATATCAATTACTTCCTGCCTTTGCCCTGTTACAAAGGTAGGTTTGTTTCCCCTATTCAGGATGTCTAGGTTGTGAACCATACTGAATTGTAAAATAGACTCATCTCTCAAGTTGCTGTTGCTACTTCCCCAGACCACATGGTGGGAGTTGGCGTCACAGCCAATCAATAGCTGCGATCCGTTTCCTCTGCAGCTGTTGACTAGCTCCTCCACTGCTGTTGTGGGTGGTGGCACCGGGTCATCAAACGGAAGGTACGCCGACCCGAGTATTACCTCCCTCGGCCCCCCTCTGTTTGATGTCAGTTTTACCGCTACTAGATCCTGTGAACAGAAATGCATTAGCGGCAATATTTTAACTCCCTTCTGGGTTATTATACAGGACCTGGGTCTGTCGGTGTCTCTGCTATATGTTAGCTCACCACCAACTACCCCGAGTCCTAAAATTTTACCTCTGCTGACCCAGGGTTCTTGTATGAGGGCTACATCAAAGCCCTCCATCATCTTACATAGGGCCGCCCTACTGTGGTGGAGGTACACTTGTAGTACCCTTAGCGTCTGTGGCGCCCTGTATAGACTTGAAAACCACTGTTCTCAGCCCAAGGTAGGCCTTGAACCGATCCTGTAGAAGGACCTTATACGACGCCACGTCCATGGAGAAGGCCCAGATAACTCCATCCTTCTCGACTTTACTGCTCAGCTTCCGCCAGTCTCCCGTCTTAAGCCTGGGTAAAATTAGTTGGAAGAATATGAACAAAATGGTAAGGTAAGGTGTCATTTGAAAATTAAAGTTGATTTCTAGAGGAAGTAAATAACAAAAAACAATGAAACGTTACCACATGGAATTTTGAAATTTATCAAAACTTCTATGAAAGTGTTTTTGTCATTAAATCAATGTGTATTAAATTATATACCTACCATCAAGTGTACAGAAAGTGTTAAGTAGGAGTTAAGAAGGAGACGAAATACCAGAATTATGAAACAAAGTGATTCTACTGTACAAAGCTGTAAGCTTGTCACATTCGTACTTCCTACAGAAATTTTATTGAGAAATAGGTGCCGGAATATGTGGTTTGACACAGAAATAATTTGTACAAAGATGAAACCAACGACATTTGTCTTTAAAAAATATCATACCTAACATATTCAAAGTCTACCAAATACGACTGATGGAAAGATTTTTTCAAAACATCTTTCAAATATGACACTTTCACTGTTAGTTATTGAAATGTTTACTTCTGTTTTACAGTTAGCAAAATCATACACTATACCTTTATTGGTCATCTTGAAATTTCCTTTCTAGTGCTACTAAACATAATGGGAAGTAACTACCGGAAGTGGTACTAACATTGTTTAATTTGAATGTTTGTTTGCTCGATATACAATTCTACCATTTTCAATTTAAAACCTCTTCTGTCGACTAGGGATATTCTCTGTTTGTCTTGCCTCATTCTGTGGAGGAGGAGAATCAGCTTTGAACCCATCTCGCGGGTGGTCGTCCTGGATGTTTTCTCCCTCTTGGTCGTTCAGTCATACAAATTCGAGCCAGTGTATCCTCATCCATTCTTTCCACATGCTCTATCTACTGCGGTATGCACATTAACAACGCCATTTCTGGCGAATCCAGCTTCGTCAGTAAATAAAACTGAGGGCAGGAAATATGGATCAGCAGCAGAAAAGCAAAAGTTGAGTGGTGGAGAATCATAGCCTTCCTGCAGCGCCTGTACCAGTTGTAAATGATAAAGATAAAGAAGCTGCTGGTTTAAAACTCCCCACGCTGTCATGTATTCGACATTATCTTGTGCAATTATTCGTCGGGTACTTCTGCCAGAATTTTCAACGACGTGCTTCAAAATTCACCCTTTGTAGTGTATCATTTATACCAGTGTAGCTTTGCGGTCGAGGTAGGCGAATGGAGGCGCTGTGATCATAATTGATTTCAGTAATTTGATAATACATGAAGCGCAATAAATGTTATTTATATATATATATATATATATATATATATATATATATATACAGGGTTTTTCAACGAAAAGTAGCCACCCTCAGTATCTTTCAAAACGATTTTTTGGTCGAAAATCGCCAAGACATGTCAACAAAGACAGCAAAGGGGACATCTTTTTGCCTAAAATCCGGACGTCTGTCATCAACCCCTTAGCCGCCACAGCCACCCCCTCTAAAATTTCAAATGCCACCATACCATGTGTGACACATCGTTGGAAAGCTTATTTCATAAGGAATTCATTCTACTATTTATTTTTTTTATTCGCCTGAAATTAAGACACCATTGGGATCTCGCTTATTATAAGAGATAGAGATTCGTTTAAATTGCGGCAAAGTTGCGGAATTTTATAATTATTAATAATCTGGAATGAAAATTGAAGTAGCTGCTTTTGTTTCGTAAATATGGGCAAAAAACGAAAAAAATCGATTTTTGTTTTTCGACTCTTATTCCTTTATTAACAAAAATTTTAAAAATCTGAAAACACTTTTCCACAGCAACTTTTTCTTCTGGATATTGCTGTCTAATCATATTTGAAATAGCACGTTTCGTTTTTCTGGAACCGTCATCAACTTCATTTTTTTAAATAGCGGCGCTCTTTTGTTTTGGCGCCATTTTGTGGCATTCATTTTTCTGATTTCAAAAATGTATAATACTCTAGCATTCGCTCTTCATTATAATACAAAAATTTGCAAATTAGTAAATTATTATTACTAATAAGGGTAACAGCTGTAAAACAAATGACTTTTTTATTGTTATTTCAGATAAATGAACACGTTGCTTGCATTATTTTTGTTTGCAAACTTAAAAAGACACATTGTAATAATGCTGTCAACCATATTAAACAGTTTATAACATTTTAAAATTTTATTGATCAAAATAACAAGAAACTAACGAAAAAACAACTAAAAATCTTAAAGAAGATGCTCAAACTGCGACCCATTTTCACGTAAACATAAATTTATTCTTCTTCTTATGTTGTTTACTGCTCTATGAATATCTCTTCTTTGAAGCGAAGCAAAACCATTAATAATATTTGCTCGAAGATCTTCCACATTGTTTATATTTTCTTTATAGATTCTGTTTTTCAAAGTTCCCCATAAAAAAAAATCGAGAGGCGATAGGTCAGGAGACCTTGCTGGCCATTCTGCGGCACCTGCATTACCTATCCATTTATTTGGAAATTCCTGGTGAAGGAACGCTCTAACTGCAACAGTGTTATGGGGAGGGGCGCCATCTTGCTGGAACCATACATGGGGTAATTGACGCAAAGGAATGTCCTCTAAATACTCCATCAACTGTGTTCTTAAAAAATTCAGGTACCGCTCTCCATTTAAATTTTCCTCATAAATGAATGGACCTATAATTCGATTTCCCAATATTCCTGCCCAAACGTTCAAACCAAAACGTACTTGGTTTCTTACTTCCCTATACTCTCTAGGATTTTCTACGGCCCAGTAGTGTTCATTGTTTCGGTTAAATAGCCCTTGATTTGTGAATTTGCTTTCATCTGACCATATAATATTATTTAAAAAATTGTCATCATCGTTAATTTTTTGTAATAACCAGTTACAATACTCTAAACGTCTAAGATTATCCCCAGGTCTTAAAGATTGGCAAATATGAATTTTATATGGTTTGTAATGGTTGTTTTTTAACGCTCTCCACACTGTTGTTTGTGGCAAATTTAAATTTAAAGCTATTTCATTTGTGGATGCGGTAGGATTATTGTTTATCTAAAATTATTATAGATTACAAAAATGTTATAATTAAAAATTGCAAATTAATCAAACCTCTTGTAGAATGTTTTCAGTGTTATCTTCTAAAACTCTATTTCCGTAATTTTCACGAGGTTTATTAAATGAGCCGCATTCATTTAAATTTCGATGCAGTTCTAAAAAAATCTTCTATTTGGTTGTTCCCTTTCTGGACACATTTCTAAATAACGATTGCTGGCTAGTAAGGCATTTTTATGACAAGTATAAAACGCTTGTATCATATCACATTTCTTTTCATTTGAAAAAACCATTTTTTTAAATATCTCAAATGAAATTTTACAAATTACCAATAAGATCACTTTTGAGCTTGTCCAACTACAACTGCTTGGGCTTTTGTTTTGACTAGAAGCGTCTATTTCTATTTTGTTTTAGAGTTACGCCGTCTTTTGTTTTACAGCTGTTACCCTTATTAGTAATAATAATTTACTAATTTGCAAATTTTTGTATTATAATGAAGAGCGAATGCTAGTGTTATACATTTTTGAAATCAGAAAAATGAATGCCACAAAATGGCGCCAAAACAAAAGATAGCCGCTATTTAAAAAAATGAAGTTGATGACGGTTCCAGAAAAACGAAACGTGCCATTTCAAATATGATTAGACAGCAATATCCAGAAGAAAAAGTTGCTGTAGAAAAGTGTTTTCAGATTTTTAAAATTTTTGTAAATAAAGAAATAAGAGCCAAAAAACAAAAATCGATTTTTTTCGTTTTTTGCCCGTATTTACGAAACAAAAGCGGCTACTTCAATTTTCATTCCAGATTATTAATAATCATAAAATTCCGCAACTTTGCCGCAATTTAAACGAATCTCTATCTCTTATAATAAGCGAGATCCCAATGGTGCCGGTCGAATTTGAATAACCCTGATATATACAGGGTGTTCCTAAATATCATGTACATACGGAAGGAGGTAGTTCTTTGGCTTATTTCATGACTAAAAGTTCATATAAACATAGGTCCGCAAACGCTTTGTTACTGATCTACAGGGTGTTGAAGTTTCAAAATTTTTTTAGTTTTTTCTTTATAGCTCCTGCAGTTTTTGAGATATTTAGCTCAAATTTGGAATACAGGTTACACTACAGGGTTTACATCATTGGGCGTGCCAATTGCTTGTGAGAATCTACAGGGAGATATTTTTTCAGGGGTCATGCCCCCTTCTCTCCCCCTGAACTTTTTTGCGGTGCGTCGCTGGTAGATTCTAAAATACAAAATGAGTTTTCTGTTTTATTTAGAATCTTTTCGTTCTCCTGCAGTTTTTTCGTATCTGGGACGGTTATCGAGAAAAAAATAAAAACCGATTTTCTGTAATTCGCTAGACGAAATTAAAATTTTTAAAATGGTCTAGCAGGCTCTGGCTTTATTTGGATAATCTAATGTTTCCATTAATTTTGACAGTTTGAAATCCTAACTTGTGTCTGCATATGTTTATAAATTAAAGGTTTAAGTTGTAAACTGCAAGGTGTAAAAGTGTTTTAATTAGTCGTTATAATCTCGTAACAATGCCAAATTTTACCAATTCTGACATGGCTGAGATGCATTTCATCTATGGCCTTGCGAATGGAAATGCAAGAGAAGCCAGACGTCTGTACATGGAGCGCTATCCCAATAGAATGATACCTGATCATCGAATATTCTCGAATATTCATAGGCGTCTTGTAGAAACTGGAACTTTTAATAAGAATACTAATGATGCAGGTAGACCACGTATTGTTAGAACACCACAGATCGAAGAAGCTGTTCTAAATGAAATAGAAGAACATCCAGACACTAGCACCAGAAAAATCTCTGAACATGTAAATATTAGTCATCAAGTTGTTTGGCGTATCTTGCGTGATTCTCTGCTATACCCTTACCACATTCAAAGGGTGCAGGCGCTTCTTCCTCGAGATTTCCCTTTAAGGATTAATTTCTGCCAGTGGTACCTTAATAGGCTAGCAGTAGATCCCAATTTTGATTGTAAAATCCTTTTTACCGACGAAGCCAATTTTTCAAGGAATTCTATTACAAATTTTCATAACAACCACACATGGGCTCAAGAAAATCCACATGGAATTGTAGAAACGCATTTTCAAGAGCAGTTCTCGTTAAATGTATGGGGTGGTATAATTGGGGATCATTTGATTGGTCCTTTCTTTTTGCCTGGTCGACTTACTAGTCACGCATACAGGCATTTTTTGCAACACGAATTGCCTTTATTACTCGAAGACTTACCCCTTTTGCTAAGAAATCAAATGTGGTATATGCACGATGGTGCCCCAGCACATTTTTCTATTTTGGCTCGAGAGTATTTCAATGAAGTATATGAGAACAAGTGGATAGGACGAGGTGGATTTCAGTTATGGCCCCCAAGGTCCCCTGACTTAAATAGCCTAGATTTTTTCCTACGGGGGCATCTCAAATCTCTAGTGTATACAACACCAGTGAATACCGTTGATGACTTACGAAATCGAATAATAGATGCATTTGAAACCGTAAGAAATACTCCGGGGGTGTTCGAAAGAGTACGGGCATCAATGAGAAGAAGAGCGGAGGCATGTATAAGGGTTGGAGGAGGTCACTTTCAACAATTGTTGTAATGTAGTTTCCGTGTAATGGTTATTGTTATGGATTTTTGTATTGTAATAAATCATTGCTACAAAAACCGGGTCATCCCAGCTTTAATTTTTAACAGGTAGTACCGACTAAACTGTAAAAATTAATGGAAACATGAGATTACCCAAATAAAGCGAGAGCCTACTAGAAAATTTAAAAATTTTAATTTCGTCTAGCAAATTACAGAAAATAGTTTGTTATTTTTTTTCTCGATAACCGTCGCAGATACGAAAAAACTGTAGGAGAACAAAAAGATTCTAAATAAAACAGAAAACTCATTTTGTATTTTAGAATTTACCAGCGGCGCACCGCAAAAAAGTTCAGGGGGAGAGAATGGGGCATGACCCCTGAAAAAATATCTCCCTGTAGATTCTCACAAGCAATTGGCACGCCCAATAATGTAAACCCTGTAGTGTAACCTGTATTCCAAATTTGAGCTAAATATCTCAAAAACTGCAGGAGCTATAAAGAAAAAACTAAAAAAATTTTAAAACTTCAACACCCTGTAGATCAGTAACAAAGCGTTTGCGGACCTATGTTTATATGAACTTTTAGTCATGAAATAAGCCAAAGAACTACCTCCTTCCGTATGTACATGATATTTAGGAACACCCTGTATAAAAGCCTCTAATGTAAGCTTTTAGTATTTATAATAAAATGAGGACGTACATTGAAACTGTTTAAAAACTAATATTAATTTCAGAACCTAAATGGTTTTTTGTAATAATAAAATAAACTGCAAATGGGCTGGCAGGTTGTTTAAGCCCATGTTGTACCTTTTTCAATATTGAGAATTTGACAAAAATAATCGTCTTTTGAACCTTCAGGAACTAGAAGAAGTGGTTTTTACAAAATATCGGTTGGTATATCCTTGTCACCCCCCACCTTCACTTTACTATCCGAAACCAATACGATAATTAGCAAAAAGTTTCTTGTATCCGAACAATGAATTTTCACAATGGTGTCTGAATTCAAATCAAATGTTTTTTATTAATTCTTTTGATTAAAATTAAGGAAGCTACGATTTTTTATAGTAGAATTTAAGTTAAAATTAAAAGCCATTGCAAGATATAATTTAAATACACAGGAAAATATCTGACATTAAAACGGTTCTTCAAATGGTGAGCCGTGATAAATTATAAAAATGTCAAAAGTACAATTTTTTAAGAACTGTGTATATGTTATGTAACGTTACGGAGCTTAGTGTTGTGTTTATCTTTTATTCGTCATGATTCATCGTGATCGTCTTAGGTTCGAATCTAAAGTAGTTGAGCTAAATGCGTGAAATAAAACACCAGAGAGGTTCAATATTTTTATTAACGTAAATATTAACTGCAGACAGTGCAATTTAACTAGCCCCGGTATTCACCTGTTCAGGCTAGGCAACTGCAGGGAACCTTAGCCGGGGTGGAGCAAACTTGACGCTGCAGCTGAGATACCTCAAAGCGCAATCGTCAAGGGAAGCCGTAAGCTACTGAGATACCTCAAAGCGCTGGCAAGTTAAGGGTTAAGGAAATGTGCCGCTGCAGCTGAGATACCTCAAAGCCCAATAGTCAAAGAATGCCGTAAGCTGCTGAGATATCTCAAAGCGCTGGCAGGTGAAGGGTTAAGGAAACTTGACGCTGTAGCTGAGATATCTCAAAGCCCAATAGTCAAAGGATGCCATAAGCTGCTGAGATACCTCAAAGCGCTGGCAGGTGAAGGGTTAGGGAACCTGTAAAGGAACTGTGCTTGTGACGTTTAAATCAAGAATAATCTTTCAGAACAACCTACTTCTGCTTTTATAGGCCCAATAGTGGGCGCTGGATCATGAGAATCCGCTGCATGTGCACCCCATTTTTAGAAACAACAAGCATTTTATGGCCCCTTAAATCTATAACTAATAATTTTCGTAAAAATAAGTTAATTATCTGTTAAAAATCTGAAGAACCAAACTTAATAAATAACTCCCATAATTTAGTGTTTAGTTAAAATGTCTATGTGTGGAATGCCACCCATGAGGGTATTCAACAAAAAAAGTAGTAATTTAGAAATAATATGGGCTAAACTAAACCAAACCTTCAGCACAACAATAGGCCGCGCTACCAACAGCGGTTATTGCTTATCTTATGTACTTAGATCAACTAATTCAAAGTCATATTGTTAATCAAAGACCTGAAATTAATAGCTGAAGGAAAACGCTGAAAATATGGAAATATAAAATTCAACTACCGAGTAGGCAGTTGTCTTGCAATTCCATTAATTATATATGAAAGTTGATGTTTATTTTCTGTTTGTAGCCCTCATAGATTAGGTCTACTCGTAAAGGACAGACCCTTTACAAAAAAAAAAACACGTGTGAAGGAACGCCCGTTCCCAAGACCAATAAGGCGTGATTTTCAAACTACAATTAATTAGCAGTTACATTTAATATGAAATATGTATGCGAGTATAGATTAAAAATTAAAATTATTGGTATAATGTCCCAAAGTTCAACTGTCTGTAATAATATAAACATAATTGCAAATGCGGTCCGCTACAGTTATTAGGAAATGATAGGACTGTTGACTCAGCTTGTTTATAAAATTTTTGAAAATTACAGAAACTGATATGTTTATAAATTATAAGTTAAAGTTGACAAACCGAATTTCACTTTTATACCCAGAATTTTCTAAGCATTTCATAAATATAAAAACGTATATTATACATATTTGAAATAATCATGTAGGTACCTAGTGGCTATTTGCTACGAAACTGGGAATGCAAGAAAACTAGGTTTATTGTTGAATAATGTTGTTTTAGGGCGTCAGAAAGACCCAAAATTGCATTCTGTAATATCAATAAAGAAGGTAGATATCTATACGTATATTGTGGTTGATTGCTCATTGCACACGTATTATGTCCGCCAAAATGTAGCTGTTTAAAAAACCAGAAACTAATTTTTAACTGATTTTTTCGGTCTCTTCAATCGTCTATAATAGAACGATGTCAATTCAATATTAATGGAGTAGCTAGTTGAATTTTGAAGTATACAATTTTTTAACCGCGTAGAGAAATTAATTTTTATCTAGTATCATTTTTGATATACTAAAACATACAGTAAATCTAAATGTAATTAGGTTGGCAGTGTTGGCAATACTGCTCTTTGTTTTTCCGCTTTGTTCGCTTACAGCTGTTTGTTTTCTTTCAGTCAACATAACCTCACTTATCAGTTGTTTGCCAATGTGTTCTAAGTATGCCTAACCGTGGTTGTAAAGACTAACAGTTTCTGTTATATATGTGGTGATTTTGTAGTTAAAAACCATCAACGAAACATTACAGACTTTGCTAAAAAGTGTACTTTGCATATTTTGGTGGAAAACTCCGCGATCAAGAAAAACATTGGGCTCCACACAAGGTTTGCTAGGTTTGTGTTGAAGACCTTAGAAAATGGTTAAAAATAGCAAAGACAACTTTTAGATTTGCAGTAAAATTATTCAGATGATTGTTATTTTTGTAGCATTGATGTTGCTGGATATAACTCCAAAAATAAGAAAGTAATTGTCTACCCTAACCTTCCTTCAGCTATTCGGCCAGTCGATCATAGTCCGGGACTTCTGTCCCTGAGCCACACCACAGTATATTGATGACGTTTTACTTGAAGAGTCCAGTGAACCTGAATCTGTTGAAGGCGGACTAAATGATGATGTGTTACAATTTTCTCCAGAAAATTTAGAATCTCAGTTATTTACACAGGCTGAGTTAAATGATTTGGTAAGAGATTTGGGTTTGACTAAAGAAAAAGCAGAATTGCTGGGCTTTAGGCTAAAAGAAAAACATTTGTGGAACATCTATTCACGATTACAGAACAAGAGATCAGTAGTTCGCTAAGTTTTTTAAGCAGGAAGAGGATTTGGTTTACTGCCATAGTATTGGTGGTCTAATGAATAATTTGGAATCCAGTACAACAACGAAGATTGGAGGCTTTTTATAGACTCATCAAAAACAAGCTTAAAAGTTGTTCTTTTGAACAATGGAAATACTTATACTCTACTGCCTGTGGCTCATTCAGTCCATACGATGAAAGCTTACGAAAATCTAGACATGATTTTACAGAAAATTAACTATCCTGCTCACGATTGGATATGTGGAGATTTGAAAATTGTTTGCATGCTCTTTGGCCAACAAAAGGGATTTACTAAGTTTCCATGTTTTATATGTGAGTCGGACAGCAGAGCAAGAGATCAACACTGGTGCACAAAACATTGGCCTGCAAGAAAAACCTTAAGACCTGGAGAGAAGAACATTTTGCATAAAACTTTAGAAGATCCAAAAAAGATTATTTTACCACCTCTTCACATTAAACTAGGATTAATGAAACAGTTCGTAAAAGCCTTGACTAAAGATGGTGAATGTTTTAAGTATTTATTTGAGAAGTGTCCTCATTTATCGGAAGCCAAACTGAAAGATGAGGTTTTCATTGGGCCTGAGATTCGTAAAATGATGTTCGATTCCAACTTTGAAACAAAAATTACTACAAAGGAAAAGGCTTGGATAGCATTTAAGCAAGTTGTGACTAAGTTTTTGGGCAATGTTAAAGACTATGAGCTTATCGTAGCTAATATGATAGACAAGTTCAAAAATCTGGGATTCCCGATGAGCCTTAAAGTCCAGTTCTTACACAACCATCTTGACTTTTTTCCTGACAACTTGAGTGATGTGAGTGAAGAGCGGGGGAGCGGTTTCACCAGGACATTAAGGTGACGGAGAAACGTTACCAGGGACGGTGGAATATTAACATGATGGGTGATTACTGCTGGTCACTTCACCGGGAACAACAAAATGCATGACATTGGAGGAAAATTACATAAGAAGCTTTAAAGAGAAGAGAGAAAGGAAATACAAAACAATAAGCACTTCAAATATATGTATTGAAGTGGTATATTGTAAATTATATTAAATTAAATTTGTAATTAAACAAAAGTACAGTATCAGGTACGTTTTTTTTTATTTTTTATTTAGCCAATTTGTCCCATTTTTAAATACAATCGAGGTCATATTGTGAAAGAACTGTGGTGATAAAAAATGATGCCAGATACGATTTCAGCACCCAAAAATACATAAGATTCAGCTGCATTTATTTAAAAAGTATTCACAAAAAAATTTTTTGATGGCCTGTGAATTGGAAAGCATTATATTCTGAAGTTAAGTTCATCGAACACCGATCAAACGGTATTCATACTCTTCGCTGTTAATACTCGGATGTGTGGAGCAATATAGTGGCATATGTAACTGGCGGTGTTTCGGAGAACATAAAGCCTTCGGTCCCGGTTGTCATACGAACATAACAATCGTAAACTATGTACTAGAACTTTTCTTGTCTGTTCGGCGGGTTAGGTTAGTCCCCTGTCAAGTATATGTGCAAAGTGGGCTCATAGAATCTACTCCATCTTAGATAGTTTGCAGGCCATTGGCCTATATACAGAAGAAGAAGAATTAGTTTGTTTCTTATTTCTCATACTACATAATAAATAAGTATGTAAGGGTAAAAAGTGCGCTTTAGGAAACACCGAAATTTATCACATTTTTCATATTTAAGAGTATCAGGCACTTCTGATCGTTCTTGCAGTCACGTATAATATCTATTTTTTGTGTACGGGGATACTTAGTATGTCATATTTAAAACTGCTTTTCTGATCTAACAGTGGTCTATTGTTTCATATTTTCTTCTTAACTGTTGCGATTATGTTTATTTACTAAAAGAAAAGAAAAATGACATTATATTAGAATTTTATAGATGTCCCAGATATTCAGTAAAGTACAGGGTATTCCATTTCAAAAACGTATTGTCGAAACCACTGTTCTTTTGTCTTTTAGTAATAATTGTGCTCAGTGAATGGGTGGAACGGAAGAACGCAGAAGAATTACTTAAAATTAGTTCATGAAATTTGTAAACAGTTTTCTGGTAATGAAGGTCATGAGTAGGTAATGAAACACCAATCATACCATCTAATAGAAATCAAAAGAGATTTACACTGAGGATACTACACAAGTAGAATTCCTCTGTAGTCTCAGTCTAAGTGCGACTTTTAATATCTACTTTTAAGATGCAACCATACCGCACCCCGAATTTGTCCGAATTTGTGATTTCAGGTGTGGAGGCAAAGGGGGGCCCCTTATATGTATATTTTAATGAACACTATATAGGCCTTATACAAAATCTTTCACGGTATTCAAATAAACATCATTTATAATTTACAGACATCTGTTGGTATTATTAGTTTTGATTATGAACAGGGTGTCTACAGAGTGTGCCGTTGATGAACTAATATTTATTTCTTGCCGATGGTTCCCATCTTTGCGCAGATATTCTTGCATTGTGTTAGAGACATTTTGCATGACCCGATGAATTATTTCAACAGGAAGGTTTGCGATTACCTTTTGGTTCTTGGTTTTCAGTTGTTAGATCGTAATAGGTGTATTACGGTACACCTTGGTCTTAAGGGACTACTGAATTGATTCAAAATAGGCCAAATTTAGCATATTCTGTTGTCATCGTAGATACGTTAATAAGCGCTTTTTCCACTTTCGGTTTTCAATAGCTAGTAAAAACATATCTGATATAAGGTTAAGAAATTGCAAAAAAAGAACATGTGATAAAAAATTGCCAATCAGAACAATGCCAAGCCTCAGTTATCGGCTTATTTTATCGTATATTATACATATTGTTTTTCATATTTGCTACAGTTCATTTTTCAGCGTTCAGTTACACGGTCCTAATGTCCATGGCAGACAGGGAAACGAATAAACTGGTTTGTTGATGTAAAAAATAACTTTTATTTCTAGTAGCCAAGTCGTTTCAGGATTCTCTTAAAGTAATCCCATAGAAAGAAATCGCGCACTATCAGGCCAGGCGATTTTGGGGGCCATGAAATGTCACCGTTTCTCGAAAATACACGGTTGCTAAACAATTATCATACAACTGCTATCGATATTCGTCCTGTATGTGAAGTTGCTCGGTTTTGCGGAAACCAGGTTCAATCACTTGTAGGAAATTTCGCAGTTCGTGCCCAACAAAAGTGTCCAACATAGCAACAAACCACATACATGTTACAGTGGTTGCAAGGTCATCATAATTCCCAAAAAAGTAAGGTCCTAGACGTCATACGATTTCAAGAGCACACGACACACACGGTAACTTTGTTGCTTTGTAAGGCGGTGTAGCTGAGCAGGATTTCGCTACATCCAATACCAAAGATAGGTTTAGTCTAACATCCACATGTTGTTAAAGAAATTCTCGTCGCTGTTTACCTTTACCAAAATTCGTTGGATGGACCTGCAAGTTACGCGATCGAATTCTTTGATCACTCGACAATGCTACTGTAAAAAAATTGCAACTTTGATATTGTCTGGCGTCCAAGCGGTTCGCTGGATTTTGTTAGAGCCTAAAAATCTTGTACCGTTGTATTAATTGCATATGCTGACGGAACGCGATCGTGAAATCCTTAATTGAAGTGAAGCCTCCACACTGTTCTTGTAACACCACTCCATTGTTTCATGATAATTAAGCGGCATGATGTAATAATATGGGTTTCATATGTCATTCATCGCTACTAGCCTCCTAGGGCTGACAACAATTTTCAAAATTTCCATTTGTATTTATGTATGTACAGGGTGGGCAAATTTCGATATTTGTATAGGGTAACTCGGTAACTATAGGAGATACAAAAAAATGGAAGTCACATTCTCGATCTCTTTGTTTGAGACAAATTCACTGGCGAAAACAAAAATTTGCTATCGTCTTTTGTTTTCGAGTTATAAACAAAAGTTCGATTTTTCGACTTTTAGACACATGTGAATATCGTGGTTGTTTGTAAAGTTAGGGCAAAATAAGTTTTACATTCTCAAGGCACTTTTTTCTGTATAATCCAGTGGCGTCGAGAAAATTTGAAAAAAAAGGTTTAATGTCGAGTTATGTCCTAAAGTTGTATTTTTTCAAATGGGAATCATAGTTGGCTATGGTTTAGTTAAAACGGATTTTTTTTTCTCTTTCTAACTATGAATCATATGTCGGGTAACTTTTGATGTGTAAGTCTTTAATAGCGAACATAATATTTTACTAGATTACTTTTTGCGATTTTTTATATTTTACCAAGTAGGCGGGTGTCATCTATGATGGTAAACGGAAAAAAATCCAGGAAAAAAAATCCAAGGAAATAAAATCCAAACTATAATTATAGTAATTTTTCACATGGTTTGTAACATTACGGCCGGTTGCACAAACGCTTTATGAAGTTTTCCTTATAGTTACCTACCTTAAAAATAAAATTTTGGGGCAAAAATATTTTGTTAGGTACTTAGGTAGATCTGTATTTGGTTATAATGCCCTTGGATGTAAATTTTGACAATTTAACAATTTATTAAAACTAAAACATCTTCACTTTTACGATTAAATGAGTTAATTGTAATTATGACGGAAACAAAATCGTTAATATGCAATTTACTTGCAAACGAATAAACACTGTCATAGATGGATTGTAGGAAAAAAACCCAAGGAAAAAATCCACAGAAAAAAAAATCCAAGGAAAAAAATCCATAGGAAAAAATTCAGGAAAAAAATCCGAACTATAAAATCAAGTGATTATAATTTTGAACAGCCAAACCTTTTTTTTTTCCTCACTCATTCATACTACTGTCCTTCCCCCCGGAACCGCTTTCGCATTACTTCAGGGGGTTGTGGGCGTCCCTTACACACTAAATATTCACGCAACATGCACCTTAAACTTAACTAAGCGAAATGCGATAGCCCCAGTCGGGATTCGGTCGCCCCAACGGAGCAACCGCATTTGCTGTGACCTCGAGTGGTCAGTGCGTTCTCGCACTAGACCACCGAGGTCCCTGAACAGCCAAATCTAACCTAACCTACAACTTTTTTATCTTTCAGTATTGTTGTCTACTTTTCTTTTTTCTGTTTAAATAATTTTTTTGCTAATAATGTGATTTGTTTGCCAGTTTTCTTAACCAATACACATGTATCTATTTTATTACTGTGCTGCGTGAACACTCTGTCAATTTTAACAAGGAATTTTTTAAATTAAAAGTGTTATTATTAATAAATAGTTAAATTGTCAAAATTTACAGCCAAGGGCATTATAACCAAGATACAGATCTACCTAAGTAACAAAATATTTTTGCCCCAAAATTTTATTTTTAAGGTAGGTAACTATAAGGCAAACTTCATAAAGCGTTTGTGCAACCGGCCGTAATGTTACAAACCATGTGAAAAATTACTATAATTTTATTATAGTTTGGATTTTATTTCCTTGGATTTTTTTTCCTTTGGATTTTTTTTCCTTTGGATTTCTTTTCATGGATTTTTTCCTGGATTTTTTCCGTTTACCATCATAGATGACACCCGCCTACTTGGTAAAATATAAAAAAAACGCAGAAAGTAATCTAGTAAAATATTAGGTTCGCTATTAAAGACTTACACATCAAAAGTTACCCGACATATGATACATAGTTAGAAAGAGAAAAAAAATCCGTTTTAACTAAACCATAGCCAACTATGATTCCCATTTGAAAAAATACAACTTTAGGCCATAACTCGACATTAAACCTTTTTTTTTCAAATTTTCTCGACGCCACTGGATTATACAGAAAAAAGTGCCTTGAGAATGTAAAAGTTATTTTCTCCTAACTTTACAAACAACCACGATATTCACATGTGTCTAAAAGTCGAAAAATCGAACTTTTGTTCATAACTCGAAAACAAAAGACGATAGGAAATTTTTGTTCCCGCCAGTGAATTTGTCTCAAAAAAAGAGATCGAGAATGTGCCTTCCATTTTTTTGTATCTCCTATAATTACCGAGTTACCCTATACAAACATCGAAATTTGCCCACCCTGTACGTAGGCTAAACGCTTGATAAAACACAATTATTTGTAAAAATATATAAAACAAACACATTTTAGTTTCCTATATTTTTTATTACCTTCATAAATTAATATAATATATAACAATAGTTATAAAAATTATTAAAATAAATTATACATGGAAAAGTTATTAATAATTGATACTATTTAAATGTTTTAACAAGATTGATTTTCACCATTTCACATTTCAAACTGGCTCTCAAAATAAAACTGCTAAAGTTTGTCTGCAAGTGGCACAAACTAGACTCTATATATTTAAACTCATACTTCAGATTTTGAATTTTTCGTAGTTGATGATAAAGATTAATTTTATAATTCTAAATATAAAGCTTTGATTACTCGCATTAGGCTTTGATATTCATTTATTTATGCAATAAAAAGCATGAGGTTTAAAACAGTATTAATAAACTAAGCACCAAGCAGAACTAACCGAAAACGATTGTTGAATCATACTGTTAAACCTATGAAACAAAACAATAATAATAGGTTAGATACTCCCTGATAAACTGGCTTTAAGCTTTAGTGGAATCTGCTAATCAGATAGTATGAAACATTTTGAATTATTGCTTCTTAAATAAAGTAAAATAGACTTACACATGATTCATTAGCACCCTCTCTGAACTGGTATTGTTCCTGTTTGATTTATTTCCATATTTTGTTAGTGCTTAATAATTAGTTAACAAAATTAACATTTTTCGTTGATGTAAATTTAGGTATAATACAGTGTCCCAGAAAATGTAAGACATGCATATAAGTTACTTATTATTGCAATATACAAGGTAAGCTTGTTACAAAATTAAATAGCATAAAACAATTAGCAACCCTTAAAACATAATTTTAATATCCTTACCTTTAAAGCTAGAAGTTACGAAAATTTAGTTATTTAATAATATCATATTGTTATTTCATCTCTTTTGTTGAATAAAATTTTCATTATTATACTTGCAGTAACTAAATGAGGTAGCAGATCCGCTTCATAATACTATGTTGCTTAACATTATGTTTTACAACTTCATTTATGATTAAAACCCTAGAAACTTTTCAAAAAGCTGCATTTATTTATCTCAGGTAAGCATGGTGGCCATCATAACTCTTGTTATTTAGGAAACTCTTAAGTAATCATATTAGCCACCATCCTCATCAGGCAGGATTCCATTAGACCTTCCTCTTTTGTGACCCCACAAAAAAAACAAATGGTGACCAATCCCAAATCCACAATTTTGTAATAATTGAATTCTGAATATTAGCAGAGCAATATTAGATCAGAGATCCGCAAAAATTTGTTGAGTTGACATTTTACAATTATTATATTAGTATTTTGTTTATCCAAATTTACTGTTTTTTCTGTAATAAATTGTAGATATCAATTCCGGACATTTCACTGGCTCTGTTTGTTTTACTTGTTTCTCATATAAAAGCTAAGTGTAATAAAGCGTTTTGAAAAAATTCCCTTCACATATCTTTGGAATATTCTGTTTATCCTTAAACATACCATTAGTGTCCAGAGGTGAAGGTAGGCCAGAATGGCGTTCCAGGAAAACAAATGGGACCAGATAGTACTTTTGGTAAAAAATATTATGGCAGTGTAACACTAGACTAATTTAAAATTTTGTTTGTACTATTTTTTTTTATATTTACCCTTATATCCTCGTCGGTCCCAGTGCCTACGTCTGTGCACATAATAGAAATATTTTTTTCTCAGTACCTATTGTTATTACAGGTTTTCTGTATTCTTTGAACTGCGCTCTCTGGTGTTAGTAGCTGTAGTGCAAAATTTTGAATTTTCGCGGTCTACACAGAAAGTCACTGTAAAAAATGGTGATACTGGTTACGAGCAGTGGCTGCGCAAATATGGTTAGTAACATTAAATTATTCCACATGTTTATTTATTTAGGATCAGCAACTGTTCTAAACTCTTATCAGATAAGACAATATTATATTCCTCATGATTTTTTTCGACTATTTTTTACCTGTTAGTTAGGGAAGAGATTAGAATTTGTTTGTGCACAGTTGTGCTCATTGGCTCTTAGTAACATTAGTATCTCCAAACATTTTGGTAACATATGTGTTGGATTCCTTGTCTTAACAAGAACATTAAATACAAAAGTCGATGAGTGAGCTAGACGTAATAAATATTGTGTATGAATGGGTTGACTGTTTACGTTATTCTTTCTCAGAAGGGAAACATGATATACGGCAAAGCACCCAAATACTGTAAACTAATTTTAATTTCGTTCTTCTAGTTTTAGTTCAGTCTTTGTCCTACTCTGACTGCGATTACCACGCATTGCTATTAAATAAAGAATAATTCTATTTGGTTATAGCCATTTTGTGTTTTATTTCACCTGTCCATTTCCAACAGGTTATGGGCCCAGGTTACGCGAAATGACATAAACCACTAAAAACTATTATTTTCAAGTGAAAAGTGAAATAAAACGTGAAGTTCCTCTTAGTGCATAAAACAAAACTACGTGTTCCGATTAAGTAGTGCAAATAGTGCAAAACCCTACACAGAATGGAATCGAAACACAATAAAAGGAACATTAAACCCTTTAATGGCGATCGTTACAGTGTTTGGAAATTTCGAATTAAAGCGTTGTTGGCTGAATTAAATGTTCTGACTGTGGTTGATGAAGAACCACCGGAAATGCTAGAAGCCGAAGACTTAGATGTATGGATGCAGCAAGAAAGAACGGCAAAAAGTGTAATTGTCGAATACCTAAGTGATGCATTTCTTGGATTTGCAAAGGACAATGCTACTGCAAGAGAAATCATAAAAGGTCTTGATTTGATTTACGAAAGAAAAAGTTTAGCAACACAATTAGCTTTGAGAAAAAGGTTATTAAGTCTCAAGTTACAAGGTGACACTACGCCTATAGCACATTTTACTGGATTTGAGGATTTGATAGCTGAACTAATTGCAGCTGGAGCTAAACTAGATGAGACAGACAAAATATCTCATCTTTTATTAACAATGCCCACGACTTATGACGGGGTAATAACTGCTTTGGAAACCTTAACTGAAGACAATCTCACTTTAAGTTTTGTTAAAACACGATTGTTAGACCAAGAAGTTCAGTTAAATAATGAAAGTTGCAATACCAGTGCAAAAGTTTTGCAAGCTGAAAGTGCTGGCCCAAGTAACAACAGAGTTCAACAAAGGTCAAACAAAAGAAATGTTAAAAGGTTCTACAATAACAACAGACAAACAAAACCGTATCGACATACGCGGGTGAATAATAATTCAAATTATCAACACAACATCAAAGGACATAAAACTAAGTGTGAACATTGCGGTCGAACCAATCACTCCAAACAAAATTGTTATTATTACAAGAGAATGAAGAAGACCCACGAAGAAAACGATCGCAACAGGACGATTCAAACAATTCAGACTAGTGACAAAGAATGTTTTGCGTTTATGGTTGGCGCTGGAATAAATTCAAGCTCTTGCTCTCCAAGTGATCTAATTTTTATATTGGATTCTGGTGCCACTGATCACCTGATAAATGATGCTGAAGTTTATTCTTCTTTTGTCGATTTGAAGACACCAATGAAAATCTCAGTCGCAAAAAACGGTACATCAATAGAAGCAACAAAAATAGGAACCATCAATGTGGTCACGAATTTAGGGGTGACAGGAGTGCTAGAAGACGTATTATATGCCGCTGATGTTACCTACAATTTATTATCTGTCAAACGAATGCAGGAAGCTGGAATGACAGTTATTTTTAATCCAGCTGGCGGAGTTAGCGTAAGGAAGGCAAATAAAGTAATAATGACTGGTAAGTCTCTAATGAATAACTTGATTAAAATAAAATTTGCATATAACAAACATAAGGCTACTTATCAAACTATTAATAGTCAAGCAAATGTCAATATACAAACCTCATTAGAGGATTACAAAATTTGGCATAATCGTTTAGGTCATATTAGCAAGCATAAATTCTTACACATGAAAAAGTATCAAATGATGGATGATATAAACAAGCTTAAACAAATTAATGTAACTGATGAAATTTGTGAAACTTGTATTTTTGCTAAACAAACTAGACTTCCTTTTGGAAAAGCCAAAATAAAAAAAAAATCATGTTAACAGGCCATTGTTCAGCATCCATTCTGATGTGTGTGGGCAAATAAGTCCACCTACAATGGATAATAAAAATTATTTTACCACTTTTATTGATGAATTTACACATTATTCTGTTACGTATCTGCTAACCTATAAATCTGAAGTATTCACTGTTTTTAAAGACTTTGTCGCCAAAAGTGAAAAACATTTTAATCTAAAAATCGTCAATCTATATTGTGATAATGGCGGTGATTATTTATCGAATGAATTCAGAAGCTTTTGTGTGAAAAGGGGCATTAGCTATCATTTAACTATTCCATATACTCCACAATTAAATGGTGTAGCCGAACGCATGAACAGGCCATTAACAGAAGAGGCCCGTGCGATGGTTAAGTGTGCAGAATTAAGTAAAGATTTTTGGGGTGAAGCTGTATTAACAGCCACCTACTTAATTAATTTAACTCCTACTAAAGCACTCAAACAAAACAAAACACCATATGAACTGTGGTATAATAAAAAGCCCAGATTGAACCATTTAAAAGTTTTTGGCTCAACAGCCTATGTTCATAATAAAAGTAGGAAAAGTAAACTTGACGATAAGTCATTCAAAGGAATCCTAATTGGTTATGAACCAAATGGTTATAAAATATGGAATGTGGAGACAGAGAGGTCCATTGTAGCCCGAGATGTTATTTTTGACGAAAACACTTTTAAAATAACTCGACCTTTAAAATCAGAAAACGAAACTGATGAACATGTAACATGTAAAATTCCTAAAACGAATTTAGAATCAATACCTAATAACAATACTGAAAATCTAAAATCAGATAAATTAGTGCATGATTCTACTTTGGAAATAGTTAAAGATAGCCATAAATCAAAAGCAATAACAGAGGTGAGAAGAAGTGACAGAATTACAAATCTGCAACCTGTATACTATAATGAAGATAACATTGTAAATTATTTAATAAGCGGTGAATCATTAGTATGCACCATTCCACAATCTTATCATGAAATAAGCAACCGTGATGATACGTTGCAGTGGGAGCTTGCAATAAAAGAAGAAATTAAATCTCTTTTGACCAATAATACCTGGACATTAGTTGAACGCCCAAGTAATACAAACATCGTTGATTGTAAATGGGTGTTTACAATATTAAAAACGATGAATTTGGAAATTTAGTCAAATACAAAGCGCGTCTAGTAGCCAGAGGTTTTAGTCAGGAATATTTACTAGATTATAATGAAACTTTTGCACCAGTTGCCAGAATCTCGAGCTTTCGTTTTATTTTAGCTCTTGCAAATCAGTATAGTTTATTAGTACATCATATGGATGTCAAAACTGCTTTTCTAAATGGCAACTTAAAAGAAGAAATCTATATGAACGTCCCTGACGGTGTCAAATGCAAAAACAATCAAATATGCAAGTTAAATAAAGCCTTATACGGGCTGAAGCAAGCTTCCAGGTGCTGGTTTGAGTTGTTTGATCAAACTTTAAAGAACAGAGGTTTTAATAACTCTTCTGTTGATCCTTGTATATATATTTTAGACAAAGGTGATATTTGCAAAAACATCTATATTGTACTGTATGTAGATGATTTATTAATTGCCACTGCAAACAATATTAGCCTTGCAGCTGTAAAGCAATATCTGATGAGGCAATTTCAAATGGTAGACTTAAAAGAAATTAAACTGTTTTTAGGTATAAAAATTGAACGATCGAAAGATACAATAATTTTAGATCAAAGTTCTTATTTGAAAACAGTTTTGAATAAATTCAAAATGCAGGATTGTAAACCTGTAAATTCACCTCTAAATATAAAATTAGACTATAAAGCTCTAAATTCTGATGTAACAACGTGCGTTGCACCATGTCGCAATCTAATCGGATGTTTGATGTATGCAATGCTATGTACAAGGCCCGATCTTAGTATAGCTATAAACATCCTCAGCAGATATCAAAATAAAAATACAACTGAACTGTGGCAATGTTTAAAAAGAGTCTTAAGATATATTAAAGGTTCACTAGACATCAAACTAACGTTTAAAAGAGCTGATTATCATGAACGAATAGTTGGGTATGTTGATTCTGATTGGGGCAGCAATGAAACTGACCGAAAAAGTACAACAGGATATTTGTTTAAACTTTTTGAAAATTGTACAATAAGCTGGAACTCAAAACGGCAAAATACTGTTGCAGCTTCTTCAACGGAAGCTGAGTATATGGCACTTTTTGAAGCCGTTAGGGAAGCCATTTGGCTCAAATCATTATTATCCAGCATGAAAATAAATATTGTTGAACCAATCACAATTTATGAAGACAATAATGGTTGTATAAACATTGCAAAGAACCCTACATGCCATAAAAGGTCAAAACACATAGATATAAAATATCACTTTTCTCGTGAACAGGTAGAAAAGAAAAATGTAATGGTTAAATATGTGCCCACAGGTGACCAATTGGCAGACATACTAACTAAACCACTATCAGCTCCTAGGTTTGTAAACCTCCGTGTAAGAATGGGATTGAAATAACATTCCTATATGTAATTTTATTATAATACAATGTATCTGTAATCCGTTATATTTACAATTTTAGTTGAATATACCTATAACATTTTTTTTTATTGTATATCGTTAGACGTATACATGGTCTGGTCAGGTTTTACTTGAGGTTTTTCCTGATCCATAGCAATAAATGTTGGACCATAAATCTTATTATAATTTCCCCAGAATGGTATAATGCAGTCAGAGAAGTTTTGTTTTATGTAGATGTATATATTAATCGATTTTTGAGTGGGAGTGTTGGATTCCTTGTCTTAACAAGAACATTAAATACAAAAGTCGATGAGTGAGCTAGACGTAATAAATATTGTGTATGAATGGGTTGACTGTTTACGTTATTCTTTCTCAGAAGGGAAACATGATATACGGCAAAGCACCCAAATACTGTAAACTAATTTTAATTTCGTTCTTCTAGTTTTTAGTTCAGTCTTTGTCCTACTCTAACTGCGATTACC
>JABXWE010102191.1:0-16620 GCA_014611495.1 Limonius californicus
ACGATTGTTAGACCAAGAAGTTAAGTTAAATAATGAAAGTTGCAATACCAGTGCAAAAGTTTTGCAAGCGGAAAGTGCTGGCCCAAGTAACAACAGAGTTCAACAAAGGTCAAACAAAAGAAATGTTAAAAGGTTCTACAATAACAATAGACAAACAAAACCGTATCGAAATACGCGGGTGAATAATAATTCAAATTATCAACACAACATCAAAGGACATAAAACTAAGTGTGAACATTGCGGTCGAACCAATCACTCCAAACAAAATTGTTATTATTACAAGAGAATGAAGAAGACCCACGAAGAAAACGATCGCAACAGGACGATTCAAACAATTCAGACTAGTGACAAAGAATGTTTTGCGTTTATGGTTGGCGCTGGAATAAATTCAAGCTCTTGCTCTCCATGTGATCTAATTTTTATATTGGATTCTGGTGCCACTGATCACCTGATAAATGATGCTGAAGTTTATTCTTCTTTTGTCGATTTGAAGACACCAATGAAAATCTCAGTCGCAAAAAACGGTACATCAATAGAAGCAACAAAAATAGGAACCATCAATGTGGTCACGAATTTAGGGGTGACAGGAGTACTAGAAGACGTATTATATGCCGCTGATGTTACCTACAATTTATTATCTGCCAAACGAATGCAGGAAGCTGGAATGACAGTTATTTTTAATCCAGCCGGCGGAGTTAACGTAAGGAAGGCAAATAAAGTAATAATGACTGGTACGTCTCTAATGAATAACTTGATTAAAATAAAATTTGCATATAACAAACATAAGGCTACTTATCAAACTATTAATAGTCAAGCAAATGTCAATATACAAACCTCATTAGAGGATTACAAAATTTGGCATAATCGTTTAGGTCATATTAGCAAGCATAAATTCTTACACATGAAAAAGTATCAAATGATGGATGATATAAACAAGCTTAAACAAATTAATGTAAATGATGAAATTTGTGAAACTTGTATTTTTGCTAAACAAACTAGACTTCCTTTTGGAAAAGCCAAAATAAAAAATCATGTTAACAGGCCATTGTTTAGCATCCATTCTGATGTGTGTGGGCAAATAAGTCCACCTACAATGGATAATAAAAATTATTTTACCACTTTCATTGATGAATTTACACATTATTCTGTTACGTATCTGCTAACCTATAAATCTGAAGTATTCACTGTTTTTAAAGACTTTGTCGCCAAAAGTGAAAATCATTTTAATCTAAAAATCATCAATCTATATTGTGATAATGGCGGTGAATATTTATCGAATGAATTCAGAAGCTTTTGTGTGAAAAAGGGCATTAGCTATCATTTAACTATTCCATATACTCCACAATTAAATGCTGTAGCCGAACGCATGAACAGGTCATTAACAGAAAAGGCCCGTGCGATGGTTAAGTGTGCAGAATTAAGTAAAAATTTTTGGGGTGAAGCTGTATTAACAGCCACCTACTTAATTAATTTAACCCCTACTAAAGCACTCAAACAAAATAAAACACCATATGAACTGTGGCATAATAAAAAGCCCAGATTGAACCATTTAAAAGTTTTTGGCTCAACAGCCTATGTTCATAATAAAATTAGGAAAAGTAAACTTGACGATAAGTCATTCAAAGGAATCCTAATTGGTTATGAACCAAATGGTTATAAAATATGGAATGTGGAGACAGAGAGGTCCATTGTAGCCCGAGATGTTATTTTTGACGAAAACACTTTTAAAATAACTCGACCTTTAAAATCAGAAAACGAAACTGATGAACATTTAACATGTAAAATTCCTAAAACGAATTTAGAATCAGTACCTAATAACAATACTGAAAATCTAAAATCAGATAAATTAGTGCATGATTCTACTTTGGAAATAGTTGAAGATAGCCATAAATCAAAAGCAATAACAGAGGTGAGAAGAACTGACAGAATTACAAATCTGCAACCTGTATACTATAATGAAGATAACATTGCAAATTATTTAATAAGCGGTGAATCATTAGTATGCACCATTCCACAATCTTATCATGAAATAAGAAACCGTGATGATACGTTGCAGTGGGAGCTTGCAATAAAAGAAGAAATTAAATCTCTTTTGACCAATAATACCTGGACATTAGTTGAACGCCCAAGTAATACAAACATCGTTGATTGTAAATGGGTGTTTACAATTAAAAACGATGAATTTGGAAATTTAGTCAAATACAAAGCGCGTCTAGTAGCCAGAGGTTTTAGTCAGGAATATTTACTAGATTATAATGAAACTTTTGCACCAGTTGCCAGAATCTCGAGCTTTCGTTTTATTTTAGCTCTTGCAAATCAGTATAATTTATTAGTACATCATATGGATGTCAAAACTGCTTTTCTAAATGGCAACTTAAAAGAAGAAATCTATATGAACGTCCCTGACGGTGTCAAATGCAAAAACAATCAAATATGCAAGTTAAATAAAGCCTTATACGGGCTGAAGCAAGCTTCCAGGTGTTGGTTTGAGTTGTTTGATCAAACTTTAAAGAACAGAGGTTTTAATAACTCTTCTGTTGATCCTTGTATATATATTCTAGACAAAGGTGATATTTGCAAAAACATCTATATTGTACTGTATGTAGATGATTTATTAATTGCCACTGCAAACAATATTAGCCTTGCAGCTGTAAAGCAATATCTGATGAGGCAATTTCAAATGGTAGACTTAAAAAGAAATTAAACTGTTTTTAGGTATAAAAATTGAACGATCAAAAGATACAATAACTTTAGATCAAAGTTCTTATTTGAAAACAGTTTTGAATAAATTCAAAATGCAGGATTGTAAACCTGTAAGTTCACCTCTAAATATAAAATTAGACTATAAAGCTCTAAATTCCGATGTAACAACGTGCGTTGCACCATGTCGCAATCTAATCGGATGTTTGATGTATGCAATGCTATGTGCAAGGCCCGATCTTAGTATAGCTATAAACATCCTCAGCAGATATCAAAATAAAAATACAACTGAACTGTGGCAATGTTTAAAAAGAGTCTTAAGATATATTAAAGGTTCACTAGACATCAAACTAACGTTTAAAAGAGCTGATTATCATGAACTAATAGTTGGGTATGTTGATTCTGATTGGGGCAGCAATGAAACTGACCGAAAAAGTACAACAGGATATTTGTTTAAACTTTTTGAAAATTGTACAATAAGCTGGAACTCAAAACGGCAAAATACTGTTGCAGCTTCTTCAACGGAAGCTGAGTATATGGCACTTTTTGAAGCCGTTAGGGAAGCCATTTGGCTCAAATCATTATTATCCAGCATGAAAATAAATATTGTTGAACCAATCACAATTTATGAAGACAATAATGGTTGTATAAACATTGCAAAGAACCCTACATGCCATAAAAGGTCAAAACACATAGATATAAAATATCACTTTTCTCGTGAACAGGTAGAAAAGAAAAATGTAATGGTTAAATATGTGCCCACAGGTGACCAATTGGCAGACATACTAACTAAACCACTATCAGCTCCTAGGTTTGTAAACCTCCGTGTAAGAATGGGATTGAAATAACATTCCTATATGTAATTTTATTATAATACAATGTATCTGTAATCCGTTATATTTACAATTTTAGTTGAATATACCTATAACATTGTTTTTTTTGATTGTATATCGTTAGACGTATACATGGTCTGGTCAGGTTTTACTTGGGGTTTTTCCTGATCCATAGCAATAAATGTTGGACCATAAATCTTATTATAATTTCCCCAGAATGGTATAATGCAGTCAGAGAAGTTTTGTTTTATGTACATGTATATATTAATCGATTTTTGAGTGGGAGTGTTGGATTCCTTGTCTTAACAAGAACATTAAATACAAAAGTCGATGAGTGAGCTAGACGTAATAAATATTGTGTATGAATGGGTCGACTGTTTACGTTATTCTTTCTCAGAAGGGAAACATGATATACGGCAAAGCACCCAAATACTGTAAACTAATTTTAATTTCGTTCTTCTAGTTTTAGTTTAGTCTTTGTCCTACTCTGACTGCGATTACCACGCATTGCTATTAAATAAAGAATAATTCTATTTAGTTATAGCAATTTTGTGTTTTATTTCACCTGTCCATTTCCAACACACAAACCAATTGAAATTCCTCTGCTCTTCAGTTTTAAAACTAGCACAATTTCGAGTACCGTATTTACAAAAAAAAGGGAATTCCCGTAATTGAAAACTCAACAATCCATTCATTTTCTAAAATTGAATTTCAAACAATTTTAGATATTTTGAAACTACGGCAATTTTTCTATTTTTAAGAAGGGGACTTCCCCGAGACCATATTTAATAAAAAGGTAAAATCTCCTACTTGAGCTTCTTAAAATCAAATTTCTGGCAACTTTTGAAATCACGTAACTACTGTAGGCTCCACAAGAGGGATCTCTATTGCTAAAACCGACAGTTTGAGAGTTCCTTTCGATTACTACGTGTCTAACAAAAAGGGATACTCCCATATTTTAGCGTTTTAAAAATCCATATAATAACAATTTTTGAGATTACATAATCATTGTAAGCCTCTCATAAGATCTCTACTTCTAAAAATCGTTATAAGAGAGCCCTTTTCAATCACTAAATTTCTAAGTAAAATGGCGCTCCCCGGCAGACAACCCAGTGACATATATTAGCGTTTTAAAAATCGATATAACCACAATTTTTGAGATTACATAGCTATTACAAGCATCTTCGAAGACCTCTACTTCTAAAAACTGTAATACGCCAGCCCTTTTCAATTGCTAGATTCTAAAAAGAAGGTGCGCTTCCCGGCCGACAACCCAGTGACATACTTTAGCGTTTTAAAAATCGATATAAGGCCATTGTTGCTACCTATTTTTAATTTCGTTCTGCAATTCCCAATGTTAATAAATAAGTGGTTACTTAGAAGGCTTGCGCGCCTGGCAACAGTAACCACGATATTTAAAAACCCTATTATTATTTCTGCAATTCGTCTAAAGCCCTGGTATATATTTCTATATGCTACTTCTGGTTTTCACACAACATACAGTTGAATATAAATGAATCATTTTTTATGTTACTTAATTGAATATCGCGATCAAGACACTTGTTTGTTTATGTGAATCCATCGGTAGCAGCTAGAACATTCCACCCACTCGTATGTCATTTCTCCATCTTCTGCTCCCATACCGCATAAAAGACATCTATCTGCAACATAGTGCGATTGCTCCAAAACCGCAATTTGCAGATACTTCCTAAATTCGTTGGGGTTATATGGTTTCAGTGAATAATCGCGATTCATTAAATGAAAAATGTAATTGATAACGTATACACCGCAATTATAACTGTCATTTTGGGTGGGAATGGAGCAAACTTTTACTGGAAAGTTGTCAAGCATGGGAAAGCCATCTACACCATAAAGGTTTACCCTGTCTTTCAAATACTTGGAAACACATTTTTTGTATTTTTCTACAGTTTTCACAGTAGTAGAACGAGCAGAATCATACACCAAAAATTCGGAATTAATTGCGTTAACGACGAGGACGATCCAGTGATTTTGATTTGCTAAATAGGGAATGATTAATTTTGTGGCTTCAATCAAACGGACATTATTACAAGGGAACTGTTTTAATACGGGCTGTTCGTCATGATGTAGAATGAAGTGCGAGTAGGCTGTGGGCACATAAACGGATGTAGGGTGAAAACTTTTCGAAAGCACCCCAAGAACACATGCATCAATCGCGTCACCACTCAACCACTCTGTACGGAAAAGAGTCACATAATCTTCTCCGTACAGAGTTAATTCATGCAAACCAGAAATATTTCCTTACACACCTACTACATACTGCTGCGCGGATTTATTATAATAATATGAGGGATTATTGAAAATGCCATTTGCCATAGCAGTTGGATGAAGACGGACCCCTTCTCCTACCGAATGGGAACTATTCTTAGACGTGTGCTTAGGTGATTGTTTGAAATTATCGTGTGTTATTGATGACAGTTGAATGCTCGTGTGTAGGTTATCAGGTGTATTGTGAATTTTACGTGTGGTAGAAGAAAAGGTGTTGCCTTGTTCGAGTTTGAGTTTTTTAAAATGTCGAGTTTCAAAATGTGTCCTGTTTTCCGGAATAGGACGCTTCTTCCACATTTCTTCGACAAGGAGGTTGTTCGATTCTGAAATATCTGCAACAGTGCTCTTTAACACTTCTGTTTCGGCTAAACGTTTTTTCGATTTTTGTTTTCTACCGCGTATCAATTCTGTTTCGATACATAAACTTTTCGCTCGTTTTTGTAATTTAGAAACAACCCTTCCCACTTTATCTTTGACTTGGTTTCCAACAATGTCATGTTTAACCGGATTAAACCAGTTCCCCACGACAGCGTTTGATACGCGAGGCGTTTCAGAATCCAACAGCATACCCGGCCACATTGGAGCGTATGGCATATAACGTTCTAAAAAAATTGCCGCAAATTTAGGATAATAAAACAGGTTATCTGCGTATTCTTTGCAACGATCTAGTAGAATATTTGAGTTAATATTGCAAAAAATAGAGTTGAAATGGCGGAAAAATAAAGTGTCGCGCCCGGTATACATAGAATGTATAAATCATTGTCGAATTCCTCTTCGTTTCCTTCAACTCCCTCGTATTCCGATTTTGCTAACGCCTCTGTGGCGTGGGAAACAGCTGGAGTGTGCTTAGGGCTTAATAAGAGTCCGCTCGAGTCAGTGTTACTGAACGGATATGTTTAGCGTAGTGAGTGAATTCTTTCATAAATAGTAACTTTTATTATTACTTAACTAATCGCCGTGACCGTGCTCAATTCCTGCAGTGCTAAAGCAAGTGAACGCTGTCGCCGCTATCGGCACCGATAGCGGCAAATTTAAACTTGAACTCCTGCAAACCACACGGTACTAACTGATAACACCATCAAAAATAATGGATAATCCTAACTTATCTCCTCTTAAAACATCAACTTCAATCTACCAAGGCCCTAATGCTACTCCCAGTCAAATGGAAACGGAAGGTGAACACACCGACGAGAAAAACAACAAAAAGCGACCGTTAACATCACCAGAAAACGACATAAACAAACGATATATGTTTGATAGCGAGGCATTGCTTGCCCGAAACAGATATCACGCGCTCCAGCCCACACTATCAAAATCAAGCCAGTCGCAGCCATCCACACAAGAAGTTCCAAGCCAATCGCAATCATTAAATAAAACAGCTAATCCACCTGCAGAATCAGGTAAGCCCAAGATTCCACCTATATTTTTACCAAACGGTACCCATTATCAAAACATTATTAAAGATATCAAGAATGTCATTAAAAATGATGATTTCACCACATCTTATAAAGGTACCCAACTGAAGATTAATTTAAATAACTCTGAAGAGTATAGAGCACTTACTAAGTATTACGATGATAACAAGGTAAATTATTATACCTATCAACTCCCAGAAAAAGCTAATATTTCAGCAATCATAAGAAATGTCCCTATTTCTATATCAGAAATAGAGATATTTTCAGAACTACGGCAATTAAAGTATCCTGTTACCAAAACTACTAGATTACTCAACAACAAAAAATTACCAATGCCGATTATAGCGGTTGAACTAGAAAAAACAGATAACGCCAAAGATATATTCAACTTAAACAGACTCCTATACTGCGTGGTTACGGTAGAACCACGTCGTAAAAACAGTGATGTGCCGCAGTGCACCAACTGCCAGTTAGTGGGGCACACTAAGAACTACTGTCACCTACCGCCACGCTGCGTTAAGTGCCCTGAACTTCACCACTACAGTAAATGTCAAAAGCTCCCAGACGCTAAACCCAAGTGTGTCAACTGTAATGGTGAACACACTGCAAACTATAAGGGCTGCCCTTACATTAAGAAGCTTAGCAATAACCTTCGCCCGCATAATCAGTCTACGCAGTACCCACCCCAAATTCGACCAACTAACCCTAATGCACCTATTACTGGGAACATTACTTCAAGCCCTTATTACACCAATGTATTAACCGGAAATTACACAAATGCTAATACCAATTCAGCAAACAATAACCAACAGACATCCAGCTCAGACTCCTTTATTTCCAAAATTCTCAACAATATCCTGGAAATGTTAACACCTCATATAGATCAAATAAAAAATTTCATAATGTCAATAATTCCAATGCTTCTCAATGGCGGCAAATAATTATAACCTAATAAACAAGTTAACACTGGCAAACTGGAATGCTGATGGGATAAAAAAACAGCGGTCAACATTTATATCATTCATTTCAAGATACAACATAGACATTGCATGCGTTACTGAAACGCATTTAGTTGACAATGAAAAATTCACAATACCTGGATACAGAATTTTTAGGAAAGACAGGGAAGCAGCCATAGCATGGGGGGGAGCAGCAATAATTGCAAAGCGTAACCTACTAATAACACCAATGGACCTAGATGATATCAATTTCATAGAAGCCGTATCTATAAAACTTACCTTAGCAAACAACAGCTCATTAATATTGGTCTGTGGCTACAAATCACCTAACAAGCAGCTCAAATGTGAAGAACTTCAAGAATATTCAACAGAGTGGAACCCACAATGCTGGTAGGAGATCTAAATAGCAAACATATTAACTGGGGCTGCAGAAAAACAAACCCAAACGGTGTTAAACTTAATAACTTCGCATCTCAGATCGCATTACAAATTTCGGCACCCACGGATTACACCTACTTCCCATACAGAGCAGATCACATGCCTGATATATTAGACATAATAGTTCATAAGAACTTAACCATACCAATTCAACAGACCGTCTTAACAGAATTCGATTCTGATCATTTACCTGTAGTTGCCGACCTTACCTACTCTCCCCAATATTATCCTAAAACTCCGAAACTAATAAATGGCCCAATACACTGGAACGTGTTTAAAATGTCAATGAACGACCAGCTATCCTGCCCCACCAATCTGGCCTCACAAAACGACATCAACAACGCTGTAGAAACATTTAAAAATGCCATTAACCAAGCCGTACATAATTCCACTGCAGAAAACAAGCCAAAAAGATACACCAACTATCTAAACCCTCCGCCAAATATATTTAACCTCATTAAAGAAAAAAATAGGATGAGAAGAACATGGCAAAGAACACGTGACCAAGAAATCAAAGTTAGACTTAACCAACTAATAAGACTAGTCAGGGAACAATTAGATGATCACAGATACGAATCTTATAAGCACTACATAGGAAACCTAAATCACGGAGACCCCAACATGTGGAGAGCCACAAAAAAATTCTCAAGCAACCGCTCATAATTCCCACTCTTCGAGTAAATGATCGTGCGTACCAAGAGGACAAGGAAAAAAGTGAAGTTTTCGCCAAACATCTTGAGCAAGTCTTCACTACAAAATACGATGAAACCAATGCAGAACATATACAACAAATTGTTGCAGAAGTAAATAATAATTCCACCGGTAATATAACGCCCATTCAGCCGACCTCACCCGCAGAAGTGAAGCAGTATGTTACAAAACTGATAAATAATAAAGCCCCTGGAAGCGATATGATACCGAACATACTTCTTAAAAATCTTCCAGATAAATCCATAGCCTATCTGACAGCTATCTTTAATGCATGTCTAAGAACAGGATACTTTCCAGAAATGTGGAGACAATTATCCTTATGTTCCCCAAGCCCGGGAAGAAACACAGTGATCCAGCGGGCTATAGACCAATAAGTCTTCTGTCTACACTGTCCAAACTCCTGGAGCGAATAATTCAACATCGACTAATGAGTTTCCTAGAAGATAGCAACGCTATACCTCAAATTCAGTTCGGATTTAAAAGTCACCACTCCACAAATCATCAAATACTAAGACTCACTGAGATAATAGAAAAAGGCTTCGAAAACAAATCACACACACTAATCACATTTGTGGACGTAGCACAAGCTTTCGACCGAATATGGATAAATGGACTGTTGTACAAAATGTTAAAAATGAACATACCTTCATATCTCATGCAAACCATCAAATCGTTTCTAACACACAGAACATTTCAAGTGAAAGTAGGATCGTATGTCTCTACATCCCGACAAGCCAAGGCCGGTGTTCCACAAGGCTCGATATTGGGCCCAATACTCTTTAATATATTTATGTCCGATATGGTGCGTTAAAATAAACGCGACCAAATGTGAGTCTAAAATTTTCACACTTCGCAGACCAGATGATCCACCAAGGATAATAATTAATAACACGCCAATTGACTGGAATCCTAAAGACAGCGCCGTTAAATACCTAGGCATATACCTAGATCGAAGACTGACTTGGAGCTACCACGTCAACAAAAAATTATCAGAATCATATGCTCGACTGAACCTGCTGTATCCAATCCTCAACCGAAAGTCTACACTTAGAATAAAATGCGGCATACTAATATTTACAAGCATAATTAGACCAATATTCACTTATGGCTGCTGTGTGTGGAGTGCAACATCCAAAACGAACATCAATAAATTGCAAATCCTACAAAATAAAGTATTGCGCACTATCACCAATTCACAGTGGTTCGTTAGGAATACACAACTACACAGAGAAACTGACATGCCCACTGTACAAGAATTTATTACCAAGTTATCCAAGAAATTTTACAACAAGCTAGACCAATGCCGTGGCGCAGTATACTTTCAATTGGGCTCAAAAACACTACACACAAGATTAAAAAGGAAGCTAGCCAGAGACCTGTTGCCAAGTGATAGTGAATAATACCCTCTACTTATAGTGAACAGAAGTGAATAATAGTAATAGTAATTAATCATAGTGAACTAATTACCAACCTATGACATTATGTGCTCATAAAACAGTTTCAACCAAAATAATAGTAACAATGCAACCCATTAGTGCTAAAATTATTATTGTTAGAGGCCACACGGACCTCACTCGTTATTAGAAAAGTGATATATTCATTCTAACTTTACCATGTATAGCAACCACTGCTGAGCTGGTATAACGTACATTAATAAAAAAAAAAAGGGCTTAATAATATTATTAGGAAATTACTGAAACATTCATCCATATCTGACAAAGTTTTACATGCAACTAAGCAGCCAACACCATCTAAAATGACACCTCTGGCTTTCTTTTTCAACGGTTCTTTTTTCAAACGCCTAGCCATCATACGCATAAAATGAGCACAAGAGACATTAATCTTTACAATTCCATTCATAGAAGAAGCATTCGCTGCATCAGTCAGTACGTTGTAAACCGCGTTGAGGTAAAATAAAACATGCATTCCATTCCACGCTTTCATAAACCAATTTATAACACCCAACTCCAATCAATCACGACCATTTATAGCCGTTGTTACAAAGAAAATATTGATAACTGCACAATATAGACGTTAGCGAATCGCAACTATGCATATTGGTAATGAATTCGACAATCGGTACAATTGCACAATTGGCTCGTACAACGCCAGCATAGTAATATATGCGCTTTCCGTGAAGGTTGCGATTAAGATCTCTGATGATAGATCCCGTGGCATCGAAATATAGGATAAATTGGGGATTTCTTCTTATGTATACAAGAAAATTGATTCAAGAAATATAAATACACTTTCAAGGGAAGACCAACGCTTTGAATATACTGGCTGCTGGGATTACATTTACCTTCTTCGTATTTTTTTATTAAATCATCGAAATCGTCGCGAGATAAATCGTCAGCAGCGAGAACTTCAGAACTTACTTTTTGAAAAACGCCTAACGTCCGCAAATTCTGGAAATTACCGTTCAAGGCTGCTTCCCTATTTAAATTTCTAATAAAATCTAACTGCAAAGTTCGTGGGTTTTGATGACACAACGACTTTTTTAACTCGTCCCTACCGCGTAATTGGTAGTATTCAGGATCGCCGCGGTGGTTTATCTTATCGGTATTGGTGAAAACGCAAACGTTTGTCCTATTGCTGGCGGCTACATTGCTAATAAATATAAATTTTCTACACCCGGGGTACTTGCATTCGGCGTAATCCACAAATTTTACGGGATTTTTAAGAAAGCGAAGACCCTTAAAAGAAAGGACACAAAATATACTGAGTTATAACATCTTCTGCTTCACATTCTGGTGAAAAGAAGAATTATCCAAATTACCAGTAGCTGAGAAATAAGTTGAAATCTTGAACTGCGTCAAGAGAAGAGGATATGCAAAGGATTTACGAGGAACACACCGCTTGGGAATACCGACTTCCGGTGAAATTTCAAGTTCCTCTTTATCTTCCAAGTTGGGGCTCCGAACCGCGTCATGGACGTTGTTATCGAAATCTTCGGTGGAAATAGAAAAAGCCGCAGAAGGGGGACGTGAAGGACTATTTAAGAGGATTGGGGTTGAAGATTTGGGCAAACCTGTCGGGGAAGCGTTCACCAAGTCGTACCAAACGTCTTCGGATGCGGGGCAAAAAGGGGACTTGCGATTGAACTTCTCTAAAAATGAATCCTGCACATTAATACTGTTAACCTCATCTTCATGTAAGTCAATTTCGCCGTTGACTATTTCAGGGGGGATAAGCGCCATGATGCGATTGTATTCGTATTCAAAATTATCGCGTTCACCTTTTTGTTCCGCTGGTGAATTAACCCAGATATGCCTGAATTATTTTTTTTTGATATTTGGTATTTTCTTAGGTAATTATCTTTAAAATTACTTTACTTTGGTAAATAAAAATAAATTTTAAAGTAGTTTATTTATGGTGTCCTTTTAAAAGGACATAGGAATATCTGCGTATAATCTTACTACTATATAAAAAAGAATAAACTACTACTATTACTTAGCTAAGATAATTTGAAAAGTATTCTTAGTTGGTGTGAATAAAACAGTTAATATGACATGCAACTTGACACTTAACGCATATTGTTTTTACTTTCATATGGCACAATCTGCACCGAGTTTGTTTGTCCTGTTGACTTACAAAGTGGTCCAACCTATCAAAGCGAGAATCAATATTTTCAATGTTTGATGGTCTTCCTCTTTTTCTGGTTTCAGCTCTTGCTAGAATAGAATTTACATTTCTTTTTCTGCATGTTAGATGGTCTAATTTTCCACCCTGTTTTCTGTGTAGATGCCACGTATTTTGTTCAATGATGTCAAGACCAAAGGCAATAAGACAAAAGTACCATTTTTTTCCCTAATTCTTGTTCTGTACAGACGAACATTCTGGTCGCAACGGTCGACTCCACCCATGTGTTTATTATATCTGTAAATATTATGCGGCTGCTTGACAGTAACTTTTTTCTTCTCTTTTCGGCTGTACCTTTGCACATTTTGTGGTGGATTTACAGGGATGGCGTTTGAGGCAATAGACACAACATTGCTATCACACCACTTCGTAACAATTATATTCATATCTTTAACTGACTTATACTCATAATAACCCCGCGCTTTCTTTTTCATTTTATTTTTGTTGCTTATTGGAAACTTTGCGCTTCGATTCTCTCGGATAGTTCCTGTGCCACGTATACCTTTTTGTGAGAGAGCTTCGATCAGTGGTATCGTAGTAAAAAAGTTATCAAAATATAAATGATAGGGTAATTTGGCAGCAGAAGTTACTACGTCGGCATATTCCAAAACAACTGAAGGACCCAAACCAAAATCTTTATACACACTCTTTACTACTGATTTGGAACCTTGATAAGGCTCTATCCAATTTATGTAACCGTCGCTTGTACAGCCCATCCACATTTTATATCCGAATCTAACAGGTTTATTTAGGATACACTGTTTGCATCCGTGCTTCCCAAAATAAGGAACCATGCATTCGTCTATACTGTGGTTTTCAGTTGGATCTGAGAATTCTACAAATTTCTTGTTTATGGCATTGAAGAATGGTCGAACTTTTGCGAATTTATCTGATTTGTCTAAATTGTCGTTATCGCAGCAATGAAGATTGGACATAATAAATTCAAACCCATCTCTTGACATCGCGCTGGAAACCAGTTTATTGTGCGTATCAGTTGCCGTTTCCCAATACATTCTTCTTCTAGGCAAAGAAGCGTATCCACTTAAAAGTAAAATGCCAAAAAATGACCTTATTTCGTCGGAAGTGACGTCAGCATTTTTGTTTTTCTTAGCGGCATAAAGGTTGGTATATTTGACAAATAAATCAACAATTTCGTCTCAAGAAAGTTGTAAAACAACTCTACAGGAAGCTTGTCATTTAACGGTGGAATACACTGGCCACTGTACCTCATGCAATTTTATGTCGTCGTCAGCCCAATCATAAGTTCGTGATTTTTTGCAACCTAATTGAATAATGGACAAAGGGATATCGTCTTTATCGTCAATGTGGCCAGCAATTTCAGCTTCAGCCATAAGTTGAGTGCCTGGTAGATTGTTAACGGACAAAAAATCTTCATCGCCGGAATCTTCGTCAGTAACGTCATCACAAGCATTAGTCGGTGGCAACATGGTAATATCCACTGGGCTGTTATCACCATCATCATTCTCCTCGAGACTAGCTAATAATTCATGTAGAGTCAGTCCTCTGCAACAAAAACATATTTCATAAAATACTCCCATATTCCTATTGTCCTTTTAAAAGGACGCCGCCATTTAAAAAGCCAGTAACGGCTCCAATATAATTTTTATTATAATATTATCATTTGGGCAACTAATTAGAAGTTTAAGAAGGTCAATATTCCAAAAATAAAGTATACAAATATATGATCACAAGTTTAAAACTCACCCAACTAATCTAAGATCCACCGAAGCGTCCATGTTTTTTGTTCGTCAATCTTTGCTGCATGCTCACACACTCACAAACAGTTGTAAAACTAACCGTGTCAAGAATATTGTTTTCTAGACCCTACAAACGTGATTTCCATGTGGCGTCATCTGCGTGACAGTACTTGAAACAAACTTAGCCGCGAATTTTTAAATGCTTTAAATGCATATCTGGGTTAAGATCGGAATAACCGTTACTGGAAAGAATTTTCGCGTTAATTTTGGATGCACTACTTACAGGATGCAAAAAATCAGTAACGAAATCAACAATTCCACCGGTATTGCAATTCCATTTTAGGCGCAAGCGGTCGATAATATTAGCACGGCGATTAGTTCACTGTCGATCTCCATAATCTTGTATCAACAAAATGAATGCACAAAGTGTAGGCGATTCCCAAGAAAAACAATTTATTGAAAATGTAGACTGCCAACTTCGAATGGTCACACTAAAATATTCAGGGATATTGTTACACCTAGTCGCCCCTACCATTACCCCCAATCCTGAGTTGGGATTCCCAAGATTGTCAAATACAAATGAGCTACCCCCTCAAAATAATATGGGTGTGGGCGATCGTTTCCCTATTTAAACCTATTTGAACCAAACATCATTCTCATTTTTGCTCCATCTTCGACGCAACATGGATCTATTCTTTTTGGGAGACAGCATCTTGCGACGAGTGTTGTGCACAATTCACAAGAAAGCCAGTTTTCTGAGTGGAAACAGCAAGCTTTCCTGCGATTTATGTGTGGGTGGGCAATCTACATTGAAGCTACGTCGCCGTCTTTGTAGTTCAACCAGTGGGGAAGTGACGACCAAAATACTTGTTAGGTATACACAATTATTGGGTTAACGGCCAAGGGCAAATAGAATAGAAACTATTCGATTTTTAATCAAGCTTTCGAAATAATTTATTTCTTCATCAGGATTCTGGAAAATTCCAAGAACCAAAGTTAACAATTTGAAAATGTTAGGTTAGGTATTACTTACAAATCAAAGTTCTAAAATTGGAGTCAAGACATAGCGCGTACTCGAAGTCTAACATATTGATCATAATTAACAATTAATCACAGATGAGTCAGATAATAAGTTAAAGAACACACAAACAATTTAAAACACGACTTAAGTCACAATGTGCAGATCTTATCACAGGAAAATTTAGTTCTAATGCCAACTATTCAAAACTAAATAACAGGAAAAGAAGGCGGGAAATTCAAAAACCGTCATGAAATTAACACAATGAAGTAAACCCTAGACGACAGATTTACAAATTAATCTAAATCAACAACACTAAATGTAGGATCAGTATTATGTATACTATTAAAATTGAGTAAATAAGAATAGATGCTACTTAAGTTATCAATGTCAGTTCTAAATTTATGCTAAGTGGATTACAAACAATATGAGTCATTTCAAGGAAAAGTCTGCTTCTGTATTTAGATTCATGATCAAGGATCTTTACTTGATTAAAGTTAAACAAGTGACGAGCCTCCTTGCTATGTATGGCCAGAGCACTCGTGTCTTTTTCCAACCTGCAGTCATTTCTGTGTTTTGCAATTCTAGATTTCAGCCATTGGGCTGTCTGACCGATATAAACCTTTTCACATCCTCCACAGGGAATCGAATAAATCACGTTAGAATTGCACAGCACAGGAGTTTTATCCTTCAGCCTGGAAAATAAAGACGCGACAGTTTTTATATTATATTTAGCAATTTGGGTATTTTCAGTTTTTAAAAACTTGCACAACTTAGGGGTAAGCCCATCAATCCATGGTAATCTGCGGTATTTGATGACTTCATGACTGTTATTGATATCCTTGTTATTACTAATTATATTATTAACATTGGGCGTAG
>JABXWE010102193.1:0-78031 GCA_014611495.1 Limonius californicus
ATTATATTTTCCATTCCTCCAATACTAAGGATCTCGAACCTATTTAATCTACGATAATCCAGTGCAGTTAGTTTTTCTTTGTTAATTTTCTTCGAAAGACTTTCTTTCACTTCGCTTATAATTTCTTTATATTTTTGTTCCGATAATGGCAAAGTGAAATTACTATTCGGCTTATCAATATAAGATGACACTTTGTCATAGAATTCGGATTTCTTACGCATGATTTCACTGTTTCGGTCATGTTCGTTCACTAAATTCAAACTTCAGACACAAATTTCAATACAAAACGAATAATACAAGCATTATTTCACTGATAAAACATGCTTCACAAATTTACCAATCAAAAGCACACCACTCGCTTCCTTTGTATTACTACAAATAAATGACAAGCTACAAGCTAAGACTTGCAGAGACGCAGCACGTGCATAGATGATGCAACATATCGGGAACTGCTTATTTCTAAATTGTACAATCGGCAAAATATAAATCTAAAAATAATCATCTGCCAAAATAAATTCATAATCGGCATTTGAGCAAGTCTGAATTGCTCAGTTCGCGAAATGTATAAATTAGAGTAAACAAATTCCGAAATAGAATCTGTTGTCGGCATCTGATCATTTCACTTTGATCATATCGCGGACTGAGTATTAATTTCGGCAAATGGGCGAATTCGGCATCTGAGTCTAACACATATAAAGTTTTCAGATCGCTCCATCTTGCAACTTTATCTTCAAAGTGGATGTCTTTTACAAGAATATTATTCCGCAAGCATTTTAACATATGTGGAACGTCATATATGAAAAATTTTGTATTCTCCCACTTTGTAGATCAAGTCCTCCATTCTGTAACCACTGTCCGTACTAAGCTGAGACACTGCTGAACGATTTGAAGAACATTGGTCAGAAACCGACATTAAAATTCTGAATTCAGTTTTTCATGGATAGCTGTTACTACATCTTTAATAAGCCTCTTTAAATGGTATGTTTTAATTGCAGATTTAACAAAATAAAAGCAGATTGGTTGCTTTCACCTTTGATTAATGCCCCGAATCATAAACACAAGAGCATGATCTGCGATGCATTTGGTTAAACCCTCACCTAAATTTTCTAAACCCTCCACAGATTTAGATCGTAGATTTATACCTATGTTTGGTTGAAGGTAAACTTCATCCTACATAAGTATACAAAAACTATTTAAAACTTTCATTTTAGAAGACATCATGGACAAATGGGAAAAAACTTTGTCATTGAGACCTGCTTTGATTTTAATGCTTGCAAGTGTTCTCTGCAGTGTCCGAACTGAAGGCAATGAGAAATTTTTTTAAAAGTCTTACGTCTCGGAGAGGATTTAAAAATTGCCAATGCCAAAGCTTTTTCCTCCATTGTCCATTGGTGAGACTTTTTCACCGAACCGCAGTATTTTAATTGTGATTTTATAAATACTCCCGCAGCTGGTGTCAAGTTATTGAAAATTTTGAAATTTTTGTTAATCAAAATTTGTTTATTGTCCCCTTTCTTCAATAATCTTCTAACAGAAAAAAGATCTTTTTTAACTTTTAAAGAACTCTTGAGGCGATTGCTCAATTTTCTGTAATAATTTTTTTATTTTTGCAGGTATTTTGTTCGATTAGTAGCCAGTTGTGCCGTTCCCACTTGCGCCGGGTCGTTAAATTGTAGCAGATGCGCCGTTCTCTTTTTTGGCTGTAAGTAAGCAGTGGCATTTGCGGCGGACTTAATGACTTAATTTTCCAATTTAATGAGTTACCATTATACAGGGTGTCCATTAGGCCGGAGCGAACTTGTACGAAAAAAATAGAAAGTTGTATTTGAATACTTTGAACTATCTCACAAAATTTGAAGCCACAAAAAAAAGTCTTGAGGTTCCTATATTAAAATGAAAAATTTTTTTTTAATTTCATTTCTTTTGCTACATAACAAAAAATTGCATTTTGGTCTTAGTAATAATTTTACAAACTTTCAATCCAGTAAAATAAGTTCTTAAAATTGCTATAATGAATGAAAAAAAACTTAATTTGAGATTTCCAACGTTCAATCATAATACTTATTTTCGGCCATTGTTGTGGCCACCATCAGGCTAAAATTATGGGAAAATTATTATGTGAACAAATCTTTTTAAAGAATTAATTATTGAACTTAAATATACATATTAAAAATTTAGTCGAAAATTAGTGGTTTATTGTCCAAGAATTTTAACGAATTCCTTTTTTGTTTCAAATTGCGGTAAACTTTCTCGTGATTTGATCCTCGCATGTATGAATCCCTCTCTTGATTGTTGTCCACAGACTGAAGCCGAAGCTTCTGTCACCAAGTTGACACATCTCTCCACCGCTTGAGTGTGGCAAGGATATTTTGAAATGTCTATTTTCTTAGGTATACCTAAAATCATCATTTGCAAAGCCTGAACTGACATTTCTCTCGTTAATGGTGGTTCAGTTAGAGAAACAGACGTCCAATCGATCAAGTCAGCATCGAAGTTCAATTGAGGTACTACGAACTGACGAATTCTTCGACTATCGTTGCCTTGTGATCTAGATTTCAATATTCGTCTGAAACCCAATTCGCGAACGTACTGTCGGCTATCAGCTAACATAGCTAATAAAATGTTCTCTGGGTGACAAAAATACGCATTGCCCCCAATGACTCGATATACTATTGCCTTTAGTTCATTTGGTAAGAACCGTGATTCCCTGATGATAGTCAAAATGTGTTTAGGGCTGTCTTTACATGAAGGTTTAGTTTTAATCTCGAACCAACTAAACGCATACACTCGAATAATATACTGTGTTAGAACCAATAGTTCTTTGGAGGGTTTCTCAGTTGCTACATATAATCTCAAAATCCTGTTTGCGGTTGTTAACCACCTTGAGTGGGCCATTTTCTTTGGATTTCTTTGAGCCAAATCGTAAGATACTTTGCCTTCTGAAATTGCTAAGCACATCTCGTATATTTACTTTTGATCTGTACTTAAAATGTTCAATGTAATCTGAGGCAGTTCTACATGTATTTTTTCGAAAGTAACCACCGGCATATTTTCACATGTATCGATGGCTTATCCAGTGACACCAGAGAAGCCTTTTGGGTCTTTAGTTTTGCCATCTACGTGATCCATTAAGTGACGCAGAGGTAACTCATTACAATGTAATAAACATATGAACCAATGTACTGGTTTGCCTATAGCATTCTCAAGCTGCTTTATGACACCATTCTTCATTCCCGTGTTGACCACCGTCCCATCGCATCCAACTACCGCTATTTTTTGCAAATTAGTTTCTAATGCGGTAGCCAAAAAGTTTAATATGCTTGTCTTAATACAGCTAGCTTTGCCTGATGTTGGAGTAACGTGTTCCAAATACTTCTCCCCTGGCTCAGAAACCAAAACAATGTGCTCTTGAGTAATGGTTTTTCTGTGATGTTTTAATCCAACTTTTTCCAGAATTAACGTCTTATCTTTTCTTCCATCAAAGTAAAGTCCGCTTATTTCAGTATTTACGTGGCAAGTATCCTGCAAATCTTGACGGCATTTCTTACGTTCTCGACTTATTTTGCTTCTATCGATAACTTTCGAGGGATCTTGCTTAGTAATAACCCCAATATCTTGCAAAACAAAATTTACTATAATTAATGCTGACCGGTCGGATATACCTGTTCTGTCACAAGCTGCAGCTAGATGTGGTAGTTTTATTCTCGCTTGCGGTCGTGGAACTGTCATCGAAGTAGATGGGATAACCCTTGAAGAAATTTCGAAGTTGTCATCGTCATCACTAGAAATAGTTAGAGTTGCTTGATATTCACTATTACTATCACCACCTGAACTTAGTCTGTCTTCCACCATCTCAATTGCACGCTTTTGACTAATTTGCTCTTTAAGTTTTTTCAGTTTTTCAAATTCATGTATTTTTCGTTCCTGCTTTTTCCTATTCTTCTTACTGGTTTTAATATCGACATTCCCAATCCCCATTCTTCGTGTAGTTCTTTGGTTAATTAAAAATTCGCGTTCGGATGGGGGTATTTTGTTTATGCAGTGGCAAAAAGAAAAATCTTCACATTTGCAAAATGAAATATCAAATAGATTTTGGCTTGCAGTTTTAAATAAATCTAGATTCTCAAGATATCTTTTATTGTAAACTGATTTTGTGTTTTTCTTAATAGCATTGTATTTTTCATTATCGTTTTTATCTTGTGTAAAATTTTCTGATCGGAAACATCAGGTAATGAAGCTCTTTTCCATATATTTTTGATACTCAACATCAAATTTGAGTATACTTCGGCAACACTTGGAACTTTATTATTCATAACCTCTTTAAGTGAACATCTGATGAACAAATTGGCTTTCATTACATCAGAATAAGTTGGAAGCACATTGGTTTTTAATTCAGAAGGTGCACCAAACACTTCACACTCAGTTTCTCGACGAGTTTTAGCATTTTCCACAAGTATCTTATATTATTATAATTATCTATGACCTAAGGACACTAATAACTGTAATAATGAGTAGACGAATTTCCACTTTCCCGTCACTAAAGCCGTACTGCCGTCTTAGCAAACCCTGCGCGCATGCACACCTGTGCTAAGCAATGTTGTCACATTCCAGAAAGCAGTGGCGCCAAGTCGTATAGGAAAAAAACACGCATCAAAATTGAATGATTTGAATTAAAATTGTTTATTCGGGTTGAATGGTAATAAAAATAATAAATAAGAGCAAAAAAAATTTATTGCTATTTACAAATTTCAAACTTGTCTAGGAACCTGAAGATGACGTCACATGTAACTCTAATTTTGCACACATATAATGTGCCCCACAAAGCAACTTTTGCATACATAATAGGCATAGGCATAAAGAATTAAAAAAAAATTTTTTTCTCTCCACCCTAGTGTCCGTGAAATGAAAAAAAAAACAATTTTGTATACATATACCTATTATTTTTGAAAATTAAAAACAATTTCTATACAATTAACCCGTTAACTGCTAAATTAGGAATGAACAAGCATCTTCTCAGTGCTGAATTAAGAAAGCCCTCGATCGTATAAATACGTGCGGCGCATAGTATGAGTTACCGTACGTACATTTACGGTTTTAGCAAATGTAAGTCTAAGACCGTCGTACGTATATATACAGATATAGCACAGAAGTTCTAAATAAAAAGCAAAAAGAATACAAAACAAAAGTTTATTGAAGTATAAAAATACAAAACTGAGCAGACGAACACTGTTTCTAGACTATGTAGATCTTTTCCAAAGTACAAAATATGAAACATTACAAACCCAAACTTGATCAAGGTATAAAAAAGTGTGAAAGTATACTTCGTCATAACACTATACATATGGTGATGCATGTAAAGTAGTTCTAAAATTTTTTTAAAGTATGATACATCTCGAAACAGGTTGTCAAGCACAGTCCAACATCACATGTTCGGCAGAAGTATCTCGAATGCCTTCTCCTTTTTCCCTAATTTCAGTCTGTTTGCAGACCTAACATACACGTTGGGAATTTTTCTTTCCTCCAGGTACAGCAGGTACAACTTGAGGGAAATGTCGACCTATAAGACGTGTCGGAGTATTTCCGAAAGATGGACGTCCTCTACTTTCAGTCGTTCTTTCTTTTCCATATCCTGCAAGTAGTTCACGTATCAATTCCAACTGCAAGCTTTCTAAGGAAATGTTTTTTTTCCAGTTGTAGCCTTATACATTTTGGTTATAGTAAGGTGACCAACTATTTTTTGTTCAAAAAGAGTACACTTTGCAAGTATTTCATAGGTGAAAAAAAAAGAAGAAAAAACGATAATAACTTTATTTTCTTTTAAAAACATATTTTTCTTCGGAGTGGATTTTTTTTGCTAAATGAGGATGTTCGCCTAATAATGTAGCCACATCCGAACAACTTTCATTTTGCATATTAAATTTGACTGTTAAGACGGCAGATAATGTTTTTACAGAAAGTTGCGACTTCTCACTGCTCCAATAATCATTCCCTAGTGAAAATACCCTTTCAACAGCAGCATTATCGCCTGGACAACATAAGGAAATTTCTATTAAAACTTTTAAATTTTCATGTGGGATATGTTCTACTCTAAAATGCCGAAAGATTTCTACCCATCTTTTGTCAAGTTCTATTTTCTCATCGTTCCATTTCTTCAATTTTTCTTCATTTAAATATAAATTTACTCTTCGAATTTCTTCAAAGAGAAAATTGTCATTAATAACAATATCTTTTACTTCCTTCATTACAAATTCGACTGCTGAAGAAACTTCTCTCCATTCAATTTTACTATTTAGAAGGGTCCATTTGAAACAATTTAATGCTCTAAAGTTCACTATCCATTCTTCGATATATTCATAGCAAATTTTATAAAAACTTCTTTTAAAAATTCATTTTTTATTCCGGGAATCTTCCAAAACGGTCAGTTTATTCTTTAGAATTAGTGGTAAAAATCCATCATTAAATCTTGATTTACATTGCAGTATGAAATCGTTTAATATAATACAAACTTCTGCTGCTGAAATTTTATCTCCTTCAATTTGTAGAGTAATTTTATGAAACAACGACGCCTGACTGTGAATAAAATAAAGCATAGGTTCTGACATATCGTTTTGAAAGAATTTCTTCAAAATTGTAGGACATTTGTCAAGGCTTAAAAAATATGAACGTAGTGGATCATATAACTGCAAAACGCGTTCTAATGCTGGAGTTAAAGCAAGCCATCTGACTTTGGAATAACCAAGCAGTTTTTTGTATTGAACACCAGCCTCTTCACAAAATTCTTTCAAACTTGCTACCCGTACTGTAAAACGATTGAAATATAAATTTATATTTGTAATAATTACTTCCACATCTATTGACATTGAACTTGATGCTGTATTGATGGCATTTGATATAATGTGAGCATTACAACCAATTCCCAAAATATTTTGTTTCAGAAGATCTTGTAATTTTGTGTACACATTATTGACACCTTTACGGGTGCGTCCTCCAAAATTAGTATTTGTGTTATCAGCCGAGAGCGCCAAAATTTTCTTATTCAAATTGTTGTCTGTTATAACTCGAAATAAGTGAATAGACAAAATGTCTGATGTTTCCCCTTCGATTGATTCCAAATTTAAAATCTTAATTTGAATACCGTTCTTAATATCGAAATACCTTACTAAAATTGGATAAAGTTTTATTTCATTGTGATTCGATGCGTCTGATAGAATAGATATACATATATGATACAGAATCCAGATTTTCTGATAGCATTTTCTTGCAGTATTCATTAAATACGCTGGTTACGATAGACTCACATTTTGTTCGCGCACAAGAAAATTTTTCGTCACAAAATTTTTTTAATAATTTAGTAGTGCAGTCCATGCTGCGAAAACTTTGATTATGGATTATTGTGTGAAAAGCGAAAGTACCCTCCATAACTGCCAATTTTTTTTCATTAGTTCCAAAAGTATTCCCTTTAAAAAACGTTGTCAGTTTGGATGTTGACGCTGCTGTGTCATGAGACGTTTTATGTACTTTAGTTTCAATGTGTGCCGTTATTGCACTACGTCCATGAATTGCAATTGTAAATTCCCTATTGCAGATTGTGCATTTAACCAAGGAGTCATCATTTCGATTTTTAACTACAATGAACGGAAACTCTTTTTTTAAATTTTCGTTTAAACGATTTTTCCTTCTTTTGTTATCGCTCATATTTGAATTAATAATCTAAAAATTATATTACTAATAGAAACTATAATATTAATACTTACATGCAACTTCACCTTCACTAGATAAATAAAATAAAATTTTATTTTATTTTGTACACCTCAAATCTTGTTAACTTGAACAAAAAGTACGAAATTGTTGGTTTTCTCTAACCTCAAATTAATTAAACAGAAAAGGAATTCCCATAAAACTTTGCCGTACATACTACGCATGCGTCAAGACTGTCAAGCATGCCGTACATACACAAATATTGGAGAGATAGATATATCCATCTCTTTTCACAAATGTAATTTTGACGTTGTTAGAAAAAGAGGTCTGTAGTATCTATCTATCTCTCCAGGTACATAATACGGCCTCTCAATTGTGCCGGAAACGGCAAGCAATATGCGCGCGTGAAATTCAAATCACTGTCAAAATAATTTTAAATATTTAATTAATAAAATTGAAATAAAATAATCTTACAAAACTCAGTAAATGAGTATAGTTGGTCACCTTACTATGATGTATTTAATCAATTTTATTATGATGCATAATATCAGCAATATTCATTCGTGTGTGCCCTGCAAGTAGGATGTTAAGTTGTCACACTTACGTGATACGGACTCTCTGAGATTTGTCAATTTCATTCCCGGATTGACGCTGCAGCCCTGAGATCATAAGAAATTAAACCAAAAGTAAAGCAGCATATAATACTTCACAGTTTTAGCTATAGACGGTAGTCACGCGAGGAACGAACAGCTGTTAGTTGTTGCGCAAGACGCAACCGCGTACATTGTGTTTCTATTAGTCTTCGTGGAACAACGAGTGTAAATATAATATATAAAGAAATATATTTGCTGTAAAGCGGGAAAAGCTCTGACAGATACTTATTAAATGTTGAAAACTGCGCGATAACACCTTACGTCGTACTAGTATGATTAACAGTTTACGATTTAAAGATCGACGATGATATGATTTTGGATGCATCGATCTGGCGAAATGCAGATTTGTTAGCAAGAATTCCTGGAAAGGCGGCAAAATATGGCCAAATGACAATGCACCTGTCTATTCTGCACTAAAAAGTTATTTCTCATGAAACACGGAGTTGTTAAGAACAATCTTCTAATTCTATTCGTCTGACTTGGCCCTAGCTGCTTTGTTCTCTTTCCTAAGGTGGAAACTATTCTCAAACGATTTCAGGACGAAGAATGTATTAGGAAAATTCTAACAGCTAAATAGAAAGCAATTGCTTCACACGTCTTTGGCGACTGCTTTCAAAATCTTTAGGACGTTGCAATAAGTGATTTTTAAGTAAAATTGGAGATTACATTGCATAAATACCAAATACTTAACCGTTGAAATTGGGTTTCGTTTTATTGTGCCAGTGCAGGAATGAAACCGCTAAACCTTGTAGGAATCAAAACAATTATAAATAAACGAGTACTGCTTTTTATATCCACTATAGTTCAAACCAAATAATACCTAGGCAAATCGTAACAATAACGAGTATTTTAGTGTTAAATTTACAAACTATCGTATCAATCGATACGTTAAATAAATTTACCCTACAACCCCCTGATTCTACTTTATCAAATGAAAAAATTACGAGTGGTTTTTACCGTATTAGGTATCACTAGTATCACATTTGTTCAGTACCGAATTTATATGATCGATTGTCAGTGATGTAACTAATTTCTCCGATTGATTAGATACAAATTGAATCCCCTCACGAATGTGCAATTATCATAACGGTTTTTAAATTCCGACTTATTACACATTCACCTACAGCCTACAATCATAGAATGTTTCAACTACAAACTATAGATTAAGAAATATAAAAATGTTAGCCGACCACAAAAATGATGATTGAACTACATAAAAGAAGTTACCTCAAAAAACTAGATGCAAACAGCATAAAACCGTGAAGTATTTAAAACATTAAGGTACACCTATGTTTAGAAACAGACAGAGAAGGATTGAAAAAGAAAAAGGCAAAGAGGATAAAGAAGTACAAAAAGATGAAGAAGAAAGAGAAGGAGAAGGGAAGGATAGGGAGAAGGGGAAGTAGAAGGGATAGGATTGAAAAAGAAGAAGGCAAAAACGATACAGAAGAACAAAAAGATGAAGAAAAGAGAAAAGGAGAAGGGGAAGGAGAAGGGAAAGGATTGAAAAAGAAGAAAGAGAAGGGGAAGCAGGAGAAAATTGTTATAATCGATAGGCTTCAATCAAAACTATTGTAATAGTTTATAACACTATATCAAATTTGTAAAATAATAATGAAGAAGAAGAGGTATAAAGAAAACAATAAATTAAGGCTAACAACGATTAATTTTGTTTGCCCCAAAGGATCAAACATTTTTATGTTCACTGTATCATTGCATAATACTTCACCAGGGTATGTTTGGGTCAAAACCAAGCAAAAAATTTCTAATAAACATCTAATTGCACACATAGTTTCGGAGATAAACACCGATTTAAAAAAGTTTACAAGTAATAATAACTAAAATAAACTGAACATTATGTTTCCATGCATGGACAAAATACTGTTTAGTAAACATTTACAGTTTACATAGGAATACATATAATTTGTGTGAATCAGACGACACAACAGCGATAGGCTGCAAGGTTATAAAATATTAAAAACTGAGGCAGAAATAAAAAGAAAATTTATTATATTGTAGTGTTAAGAATTTAACAAATGCCTAATGTAATCATCTTGTTGAATTTTATTTTAAATTGAAATTGATAACATTATAATAATTATTGAAGGAAAATGTCAACTTTGAACAATCATCCCTGCAGCCGTAATTATTCCTTCGAGTTCAGGGCCCCTGGTGGCCGACAGCCGATCAGACAGTGCGAATATAACTTTGGGGATAACTATATCCCGATTCTAATAGCATTGTAGACCCGACCCTAACACTAGCTTGTAACATGTCATCAAATAGTGCTTCCAATTCGTTTCGTAGGAACTGAAGGTATGAAACTCCTGTTAGTCAGCTTGTAAAAAAACGCGTATCAGTAATTGATCTCCTATAACTCCAGCCCAAAAGTTGACAGGAAAGCGCCTTTGATGACGTCTCTCAACTATTGCGGGGGGACTTTCATCGTTCCGTATGTGTGCATTGTGGCGATTTTAAAACTCGTAAAAGTGGCTTCGTTGGTAAATACAACATCCTCCAGGAAATGAACGTTTGCTTGTTTTTGGAGTATAGCCCAACGATAAAAAGCTTATCCGTTGTTATTGTCTCCTTCGATTAAAGCTTGCACCAGATAGTGAAAGGGATGTAGGTAGATACTGCTCCTTAACAATTCGCCAAACAGTGCTTTTGGTTGTATTTCCATACCTTGTACTGGTTATAGGATCTTCTTAAACTCTCGCCAAAATTGCTTCTTCCAATTGCACAGGTCTAACATTTGCTCTTTCCGTAGTGTCTTTCAATTTTACGCTTCCCGTGGCTCGAAAACGTTGGAATACTCTTGCAAACATTTTGTGGAACGATAAACTTCTGTCGGGACATCGTTCTCCACACAAACACGTTGCTAACAGCGAATTTCCATCGGTTAAACTATACACAAAACCATAACTAACTCTTCCACAGCCAGTTTCGGTGGTTAGCGAACTTGCCTATAGATCCAAGGGACTTGAGTTCGATCCTGGCTGAGGTCGGTGAGATTTTTCTAGCGGGGAAAAAGGGCGCCCTCTGTCGGATAAGAAGTAAAACCGTATGTCCCGTGTCGTTGCGATGTGTGACATGTTAAAAATCACTACTGCAGTTGGAACTACTCTACATAAACAGAATTCATTGTTAGGGTGTACAATAAGCCAAGAGTGCATAGAGATGCTTGAAAATCGGCGTCATTAATTTCGTCCAATAAAAACAAACAAACAACTCTTCCACAGGATATCTAATCGGGAAAATGTACCTACTTAATGTACAGGCCATGCAATTTACTTAAGCCGGTACATATCCTGTGGTAAAAAATTCAGCCCTCATCTTCGAAACTATGCGTTACGTATGTTCATTAGGACATTTTTGATCGATTTTAACCAAAGTGTTATACAAGTGTGGTGGTAGCTTAGTTGGTAGAGCGCTCGCTTTCTGAGTAAAACGTCGAATCTGGCTTGGGTTCGGAAACTAAGCATTACTATGCAGATTTATAAAACACTTGTCTGCAACCCAGCACACACAATTTCCCAATCCGGCTTGCAACAGTGGGATCATAATGCTACGAATCTTCTCTGGAATTCCTGTCGTTCAGATTCGACTTTAAACTGTAGGTCCCTTGTGTTTCTACCTTAGCGCTGAGGAGAACCACGTCGCAGAGAAGAAGCCGATGTTCAGCAGTGGGACGAAAAGGTTGTCAATGATGATGATTATACAATCAAGGTGGGACACCCTGTATAAAACAAGATCAGTAAAAGATTTCTTCTTCTTCTAGAATCCTTATACCCTTAGGGTGTTCGATCAGTATAAGATTTAAATATGATATATTTTGAAGTTATTTGAAACATTTTAAATTCTTCTTCGTGTAATTAGGATTTCTCCTGGTTATTCTGCGGATGATGATATCCAGTTTTCCCTTTATCGTTTTGGAGGGTTTCCCAACAGACCTTCTTCCTGGCGGCTTCATTTTTAACTAAATCCTAATAATACGATTCTGCAGGGTTCGTACAAGTTCAAATAAGAAAGGTTGACGGTAAATTAATTTCTTACAGCATATTTTCCCAAGTTACTAACATATTTATTTCTAATATTGAAGTCCTAAAGTATTTCCAATAGATGTTGCTCATGCTTAAGAAATGCACAGGAAGAACCCATCGCCAATTAATCAAACTTTCTATTTGTAAATGAGTTTAACAAAATGCGAAGAATATATTTATTATTATAAGTCTTACATAACATTATTCTTGATTAACTAATTTATAAAAATGCGTCGACGTATCGGCTAGCAAGTCAGCGGGGACACCAAATTCAAGAACTTGGCCATCTCCCATCACCAGCACTCTATCACAATCTAATACAGTCTGCATGCGGTGAGCAATCGTAATTACGGTGCTCTTCCTAAAGGCGGTACGCAAAGTAATTTGAATAAGTCGATCCGTTTCTTGATCTACATTTGCGGTAGCTTCATCAATGCATAAAATCTGTAAACATAACGAGTACGGGGTCAATTCATCTGCATTTCTGAGACTGATAATAAATTACCTTCGTATTATGCAGCACAGCTCGGGCTAAGCAGAACAGCTGCCGTTGACCCACGGAAAGGTTCGAACCTCCTGAGGAGAGTAAGAAATCCAAACCGCCAAGACGTCGAACTGTTGGAGCTAAATCAACCCTCGCCAAAGCCGACCAGATTTCCTGGTCTCGAAATTCCGAGAGTGGGTCTAAATTTTCCCTTACTGTCCCGGAAAACAGAAAAGGTTCCTGTGGAATACATGATAGACGCGATCTAGAAGAGGTTAATTTTTAAGTTGTGGCTTCTAAACTTGTATTTAAATTTACCTTAAAGCGTTAATTGACATATGCGAAATATCAGCAGAATCAATTGTTATTGATCCAGAATGAAGCTCGGCTAATCTAAATAGAGCCACAATAAGGGAACTCTTTCCAGCACCAGTTCGACCGACAACTCCAATTTTTTCAGCTGGCCTCGTCTCGAACGTTACCCCTTTCAAAGCAGGAGCCAAGTGGTCTCTACGATAATGAAAATCATAATACAGGGGCTTATAATAACCGTAAATCTGTTGGTCCAATTTTGTCGGCTTTATTAGGAAGGATCTCATCAAAGGTAATGTAGTAGGAATAAGTTATAATTAACTTCACTTCGCCCAACGGTGTCAAAACGAAACGGCCAAGTTAAAAAATAAAGGTTGATTATTCTGCTTCACAAATGTTTCTACCTTATTAAACGCATAATGGAGCTTCACGCGAACGAAATTCATAATTAAAACGTGACCCGTATCCCGATTTTAATTAAGTAGGGCGTAAAAGGTTTTCAATTTAAAGTACCTGTACTTCAGAACCACGTCGTTAAAGCTGACAACACCTTGACATGGCCATGCGTATGGAGGATCCATTATGTAAGTAGCTGTTTCGGGCTCTACCTCGTCAATATACTGGCTCACTCGTTCCACAGCGATCATTTCTCTCTCAGTCTCTGTAAATGCATTCACAACCCCGCTGAGAAGTCCCGTTACTGACAGCGCGTAAGATATCGCGAGTCCAACAAGACCTAAATGCAAATTTAAATTAAAAGCAAATACTGTAGCAAGGCGCGAAGATAAAAACCTGGATTTGCAACGTCGAACTGGTGTTGAATTACGGCTATGAATCCAACACCTGTCACCATCGCCACTCCTATGAATTGTAATCGTAAGCCTAACCACCGAGCAGCTACTTGACTGGCGAACTGCGCCTTGATGTTGGCTTCGACGTTTTCTTCATTATCTCTTTTAAATCGCTGGGTGGCTCGCAGGGCTCTTATGGTTGGCAGACCTAACGTACAATGATTGACATCATTCAAATTACCGCATTGATAAATAAATAACTAATAAATCGTTGCGTGATTTATCTACACTGGATAGGTACGTGAAATTGAGAATGCTATTACATTTCACTATGTTTTTGCTTTATTTACTATATTTTTACTTGGTCCCAGTATAGGCGACTCGAATTTGAATCGCCATATCCGTTTTGGGTCTCTGGAAACCCACAAAATTGGTCTTTCAAACGCCTGTGAGTATGTAAGGACGTATACTGTGCTAAAAACTATAAGTTTAACCATGAATAGGGGTTTTCAGATTATCACGGATACTTTACTGCACTGAATTCACATAGTGTACCATCAAACAAAATAGTGCAAGTAAAATGACTTTAGTTTCAACCATACCAATAATCGTTTTTAAAACTTTTGTCTCCTGTGAATTGGAACCCTCTATTCCAAGAAAATGATCTCAAACTAGTAACAAATTACTACACAGCAAACTCTCGATTATCTGTGCTAATCACCGGATAAGTGTGCACGGATAGCTGAAGAACACGGATAATACGATTTTTTCTATTACAGAAAAGAAAACTTTCATATTTACAATACAACACAGGGTGGGCGATTAAAAACGAAACACCATCGATTTTTCACTTCATCATTTTTTTTTAAATCTCCCGTCAATTTTTGTTTTGAGGGGGAAACTTTTTGCGTTTACTTTCAACCTTGTCACTTCAACCTCCTAGGCGTGGGTGAGCATCATCACCTCTAAATTTTAAATGGGAAAGGGGGTTGAGTAATACAACATTTTAAATGGCATTAAATTCTCGTTTTAACGCTTCCTATTTTGTCAAATTCGGATCAGTAGTTTTTGAGAAAATGCCGTTTAAAGATAGTAACCAGCCAAAAACCAATAATTCATAATTTTTCACTTTTACTATCACTTACATCAGTAATGTTTTATTGATCAAGAAATTTACCTTAACCTTCACTTTATTAAATGTTCGAAATGTTGACCTCCAGTATCCATACACTAGTACAGGTTTTGTTGAAAACGGTTTCAGACATTCTGAAGCATTTCTGGAGTAATTTGCCGGCATTAATTGTTGATCCGTTGACGCAAATCATTTAGGGATCCTGGCTTAGTAGTACAAATTTTACTTTTTATGTAACCCCACATAAATAAGTTTAAAGGGTTTAAATCTGGTGACCTCCCAGGCCACTCCACTGCTCCTCTTCAGCCAATCCATCTACCAGGAAATATTTCGTCCAGATACTGACGAACAGCAAGGGCATAGTGTGGAGGTGGCAAATCGAAAGCGAATCGTAGAAGCTGCAAATCGAATAGTGGGAAATGAATCTACGGAAGTTGCACTTTTGGGTCACGTCCATCTCGATCCTACCTTAGGAATCCGTAAGTTGACAAGAATTGCTGGCATATCCCGTGCTAGCATTCCAAGAATTTTAAAAGCCCATAAATTCCATCTGAGTGAACGGATAATTAATAACCCAAATTTGTGTTTCGGATGCGTGTTCGTTTTTTGTGAACGGGATTGTTAATCGCCATAATTGTCGCTAATGGGCCAATGAAAACCCACACATATTCCATGAAGTTCACACTCAAAATCCTCAAAAATTAACATGTGGGCTGGAATTTATGGCGATCGCGTTGTTTGTTCTCTTTTTCTACAAGGAAAGCTAACAGAAGAGATGTATTTGGATTTAATACGAGATCATGTTGATCCAGCAATAACTGTATTATGGAACAAAATGACCGTTACAATGTGAATGAGTTGATGTTTCAACAAGACGGAGCACCTCCACAATATGCCCTTGTTGTTCGTCAGTATCTGGACAAACCATTACCTCGTAGATGGACTGGCAAAGAGCGGCAGTGAAGTGTCCTGCGAGGTCACCAGTTTTAAGTCTTTTAGACTTCTTTCTGTGCGGCCACTTAAAAGTAAAATTTATAGTACTCAGCCAGAATCCCTAAATGATTTGCGCCAACGGATCTAAACGAATACCGACAAATTACCCCAGAAACGTTTCAGAACGTTGTTATGTTCTTTTAAAAATTTGCCGCTCTATATGAATTAATTTCTTAATTTGATTGCCGCTTCGTCGGAATTAATAACGTTATTTGGATTGCAGTTTTATTTTGGGTTACCGTTTCGCTATTTCGTTGCGTCTTTCTAAGTTTGAGTTATGTTGACAGTTCCTTTTGTGTCGGAATTGCTGAATGTTGCTTTTCTCGCGCTTGACCTTAACACGCTTCCGAGAACTCACGTGTCCGTTATTCTAGAATATTTCACGACATTTCGTAATATGGTGCAATTTTGTTTGGGGGGAAGTGCAGATTCCCGTTGCGAAGTTCGCCAGTCAGCCTTCCACCTTTAATGGCTCCGGACCTTCCCAAATTCCATCTTCGGGGAAGGGCCGTTACAAAAATAAAGTACGCTACAAGCTTGGGCCCAAGACGAACCTTCATGGAGAGCGGGTGTTTTTTTCGCGGCACCTGTTAAATTGAGTTTATCGTACCGAATATTGCTTTAGGCAATTAGTATCATTTCGACGAGGTGGATCTAATAAGTTTTAACAGTGTAGCCTGGTTACAGAACAATCAAGTGTGATTGTTTTTTTCTTCGAACTCATTCGGATAAAAGCGTTTGAACCCGTGAAAATATGATTGTTGGGTCTGTTGGTGATACAAGAGTTTGTAATTCCTGTTGCCCTCAACGTCGATTGTCCCCGTTGGAAATAATTCAACTGATCCTGTTGGGAATAATTTGCTTTCCCAGGAGCGTACCTACTAACGTTTCGTCCCCCTGGTTTCCTGAGGCCTTCTACTTTTTTCCCGGACCGGAAAAATACCCCCTTTCTCGACTGTACATGCATCTGGAAATCAACCCCCCGGAATTGTGCCTGCCTCCACCGGAATTCAAGGTAAAGAACCAGTTTTCTTTGTGCAGTGTAAAAGAAACCTTTTTGTTCTCGCGCAAACTTGCAAAATTCCACGTTATTGAACTTGTTTTATGCAACCTAAAAGCGATCTTCAGTCGCCATTTGTTTATTGTTAATTGTAAAAAGATATTAATACTGTATTTTTTTTTTGTAAACTCTACGCCATTGGCCACACAGATTTATTGAAATATCCTAAATATCGTGCATCAACGGCGGCGAGTTTTGTTTTTTTGGACGTTCAAATATTATTTGTAAAACCATAAAAATGCCATTTCCTGTCTTTTCTTTTTGTATCGCCATTTCAATAATTTCATTATATGTGTTTGAAAATTTACTGCCTCTTTTATTTGTGTGTACTCTGTATTTGTTTGTGTACGAATTTTGCAAGCTTAAATATATAGGAGGAGGCACAATAAAGGTGAGTTCCATTCCCGTAAGCTGTTCGCTTCTCGGCCTTCCACGAGGACCTACATCAGTTGGATTTGGAAGGTGGCGCCCACAAATTTTGACTTACCCTGTACACAACTAAAGATTTCCTCCCGTAAGCAATTTTCACGAACTCCCCCTACTCCTCTGAGCTAACCTGTAGGCCGTTTTCCATCTATCTGGTTACGGGTCGTCGGAAAAGCTCGACTGGCCCGTAACAACGTCCGAAACCATTTTCAACAAAACTTATGTATGGATGCTGGAGGTCAATATTTCGAACTTCTAATAAAGTGAAAGTTAAGGTAAATTTCCTAATCAATAAAACATTACTGGTGTAAATTATGGTAAAAGTGAAAAATCATGAATTATTAGTTTTTGGCAGGATACTATCTTTAAAAGGCATTTCCTCGAAAACTACCGATCCGAATTTGAAAAACTAGGAAGCGTTAAAACGAGAATTTAATGCCCTTTAAAATGATGTCTCACTTGACATATTTCCCATTTAAATTTTTGGAGCGAAGCTCACCACCCCTAGGATGTTCAAGTGACAATGTTGAAAATAAACGCAGAAAGTTTCCCCCTCAATCAAAAATCGACGGGCGATTTTTAAAAATAACAATAAATATGAAAAAAGGAGTCTGTTTCGTTTTCATTGGCCCATCCTGTATATAAAAATACATTTGACACATTGAACTCTTAACAATAGAGACTTGCAAACTATTGGTACTGTACAGACAATTTTTTTTTGTTGCCGAATGTAAAATGTAACAGGCCTATAGTACGTTTACTAGACACAACCCAGTAAAAGTACTTCAGCGCAAAAAAAACAGGGCACGGATAATCCGCGCATGGATAATAGAGAGTTTGCTGTATCTGATATACAATACTTTTTATATGGCTTATCCATTGAAAAAGAAAAGATTAACGCAGAATAGCATCGAATAACGAAAGAAAAAAACTCCACTATGTAACGAAACCTGAATTATACTGTGCATTCAAAATATTTCTCAAAGAGGTCTTACATTATTACTACCTTCGCTGCAGTTTTTCGCGTCATCTTGTCAATATTATTTCTTCATCAAATAAACGCATAAAATTAATGCACTCAGACAACACTCCACCATAATTTACGCTTAAAAATATAGGAAGCCATTATCGGTAATCCTCAAAATATGCAAAAGGAGTTCAATACATATTTTTTTAAATCTGTCGAACGTGGAAGCAAATAATTCGACATTAAATTCAAATTCGAAACTTAAATTTAAAACATTTTTTATAAACAACTTAGATTCTATTTTTCTTAGACCTGTTACTTTCCCAATCGTAAAAACTACAGGCCTGACTCGTTTTACGCTGGTTCGATTTACGTCTGCACCGCTTTTGGGCCTCCCATAGCTCATGATTGGAGGGAGTGATGAATCATGACTTCCTTACTTCCTAGATAAGTACATACGGCCCCCACATTGTAATAAAACATTACTAACTGATAAACTACGGCCCAGAATTTAAATAATTAAGTATTGTTTGAAATATAAAATGCAACGAGAAAAAGCAAATCACATTAACCATAGATTAAGAACTGCGAGCGAACTGATGAATATGCACGGTTGTTTAGAAAACGCTAAAGACCATGATTCCATTTTCAATACGTAAACTTAATAAAATAAAACCTTTTTCCTGTACTTTGTTGATATTTGAAAATCTTGGAACGCAATATAATGTATTTACATATGTTTCTGTTTCATTTTTGCTTCGATTTACGTCGCCTTATTTTACGACGGAAATCTAATTTTTGGTACCATTACTCCTTACAATGTATTTCAATGATACTCCTGCCATTGTTAATAGGCATGTGAATATTACGCAGATGATACTATATTGATGAATGTTCTTCAATTAAAGACAATATTAAATAGGCTTTACTGGCTGTGATTATTTTAATAATAGGTTTACAAAAAATCAACGATCTCCATTCTTTTTAATTCAACCGACAAATACTATTAAAGATTTTGTGTCAGCCATCTGACGAATACATAATATTGAGTATAGTCACCGATTCACTATTTTCCCGTTGCAGTTAGTTAGAACTTCGAAATACTAAAGTAAATGAAATTGATTTTGTTCTTAGTAAAGTAAAATCAATGCTGACACTATATCTACTAAAGTGCATGCCGTTTAATGGGATCACATCGGGGCTCGGGGTGTTTGATATCAATAACCGATTGATAATAATAACGGAATAAAATGTTGTTTTCCTTTTTTGTTTCTTCGCAAGTTCTTTCACTTTTTACCGTACGACCATTTATACGTAGTTCGTCATGTAACCAGAGTTTCAAAGCAGATTCCGCTTGTTGGTCTTTTCTAATGCGATTTCTGTTAGTGTTTGAATTTCCATTTTTCTTTGCAGCGTCCTCTATTTCAACACGTTTTTTTTTAGTTGTCGGAAAATAGCTGCGAAATATTTAATTGTGCTACTGCATTCCGTTTTTTACGTCAGGCATTGCAAAGGTTTAGAATGCAACGTAGTTAACCGCTGTCAACCAGCCGGTAGTCTGTTAATTTACGAGCGGAGAGAGGGAGAGGAATAGAGAAAGGAAGAGGAAGAGAAGAGGGAGACGAGAGGAAGAGGGGAGGAAGAGGGAGAGGAGATGGGAGAGAAGAGGGACAGGAGGAGGGAGAGGAGAGGTAGAGGTAAAGGAAGAGGGAGTTGGAGAGCGAGATGGAGAGGAGTGGAGAGGGGCAGGGGGAGGGAGAGAGAATGGAAAGGTCCGGTGCCACTTGCGCTTGAAAGTACAAACAAAAAGAGTGAATGCAAACAAGAGTATTGCTCGTGAACGAAAAGAATCCGAAAAAAAACTGATAACATACATCGAAGTCATGATTACTATAAACGATGTTTCCCTATGCAGTCGTTTATGTCCGGCCCATTTTTCGCGAAAGTAATAACAATACCCGAATGACAACATTATCCGTGATTCCAATAAGACGCGTGCCCTGTGTTTATGTTGAATATTATCAATCTCAACTCCAATCAAGTTTTTTGTTTTTAGGGTATCATATATTATTTTTGTATTATGCAGTATCCGTATATCTGTCCCTCCGCATACGTCTTGTTTTTGATACGTTTTTCGAGTTTATTATTTTTTATAGAATTCTAATATCAAATTGAAATATTCACTGGAGAAAAATAAACTGAAACTACTACAAAAAAGACCGAAACCAAGCCACCAAAGTTTGGCTAGAGCGAATAACTTAATCCCATGAAAAAATACTCGTCAAAGCGTACACGTAACCTTGCATTATTTCAGAAAGGATGTATTACAGTTAGTTAATATATTTTATGCAAAAAAATGTCAGATATATTATAAATTGCTAGCTATTATATTAATGCGTTAAACCCTATTATGAAAAGTCAATGCAAACACCTACGTATGGTAACGCTGTCCTAACATCGATAATATATTTCTGGTTGAAATAAGTTCAATCTCTCCTTAAATATCAATCATATATTCAAATACTATTAAGTTTTTTTCTATATGACAGTAAAAGACAAATTTGTTATTACAAAAACTTAATACACTTCGTGAAATAAATTCCATATTTTCGAAACGTACAAAATTTAGTGAACGAGCCCATTGCTGCGATACTTTATCTTCAACCAAAGAGCACATACAACTTTTACCTGAATTTTTACTCCGAATTTCACACAAGTTTGTTTTACAGATGGTTTTCGATATATCTTGGAAATATTTTCAGACTTCCTGAAATTGAATAATGAGACACATATGTTGGCTTCCAAGGAGGATTGATTTGGTTTTCCTACAAAATCAAACTAAATGTGTCTTCTTGTCGTTTTAAAAACTCTTCGACTGTTCTGAAATGTCATGATTATTTACATTTCCAATTTTGTATCAAACCATGGCAATCAATTAAGTAGTTACATATTTTAAATATTCAATTAAGTTGAAAGGAAATTCAAATAATATGGAGCAATAAACTAATTTAAGTTTGCATTAATCTTAAGCAGGTCTAATATTAATTTTATTATTTTAAATAAGCAATCGCGCAAAAAAGAAATATTTAAAATGGCGAAAACTTACAGTTACAGGTTTAACAATCATAGTAATATTTTTTGAATGTAACGTAAAATATTTTTTTTCTAATTAACCATTTGGCTGATTGTGAATTTCAAATCATTACCAAGGCGAAACAATTAGCTTATTTGAAATGGTCAGTATCGATGTTTAATTTAATTTAATTTGTAAAACGTAGATGGCCAATTTTTTAAATAGCAACATATTCTTTTAATGGGCTAAATCCATAGTATTAAATGTTTTTATAATTATACTAAATATAACTGTAGCCGCGCGTTCCCTTATAGAAAGTTTGGGAAATTACAATAAAATACAGTCAGGTACTAAACGAAATAAATAAGATAAACCTAAATTTAATGGCCCTATAGAACTATGTACTTACTGACGAGAATAGAAACGTAAATTGTTAAAAGTTCAGTTATTGACAACCAGACCTAATTTCTTTATAATATAATAATATCGTGGTGCTGCACAATAAAAATTTGCGTTAAATCGATTCTCGATTCCGAAGCGAATTGATTCCACAAGCTGATTGCTGTTTTTCACTGATTTTAGAATTGAGGGTCGAAATCCGATTCTTAAAATCGGTAATCATTTTACGTTAACATCGGAAATTCGAACCTGAGCCGAACATAAAAAATCATATTCTGATTTCAGAATCCAAAATTGAACTTCAATTTAAGATTTAAGATCTGAAATAGAAATTCAGTTCAGAATCTTATTTTCTCTTACAGAACCAAGAGTCGTAACATTGTTCCCATTACTAAGCAAATATGGCTGGTGTCTAACTAAATTATATTTTCGAAAGAAATTATGTTCTACCTTATGATAGGCAAAACAATTAAAGGAGAAAATTTCGTAATTTTTTGACAACTATTACGTTGCATTTCTATGCAGTTACACATTTTGTAGCTAGTTGACTTAATTTCTTTTAAACGTATGAATCTACTAATACGAAACAGTTATACAGGATGCCACAATAAAGACCAAAAATTCATCTGTTTTTCTCTCATATAGCTGCAGTAAAGAAGAAGCGATGTGCAAACAATTCAGCTGGTGTTTTTCGGTCAACCAGCGCGGAATTCAGATGGCCCTCACCTTACGATACTTTAGCTTGTTTTTCATGATGTCCTACATTCCGTTTTCGATTGATATTGTATTTTTGGAGAATTTTGACGAATTGTTACTCGTCTGTCTTGCCTAATAAGAGTATTAACATTTTCTTCATCTTCGCGATTAACCGAATTTGCAACTCGTCATACATAAGGCTCAATTTCTACATGAGTTCTTCCGTGTAAAATATTTCGACCACTCAAACAGTCGTCTTTTAGAAAGACATTAATCGCTGTATTGTGTTTGCAGCTTGTAAGAATTTTAGGCGAATGTACGCTTTTATTGGTAGGAAATTTAAATTAAACCTCAATTATTCGAAAAAAGCCCGAACAGGTCAAATTAGTTTGCCAGGAGGACATATAATACCATATAAGGCGCATTTTTGGATGAATGGCTATGTTAACAAGCAAAATTGCCGTATACGGGACGACGCCAACTCACACGAGGATCACCAGGTGGCAATGCATCCACAAAAAGTTACTGTTTGGTGCGTACTTTTTTGAAAATGACGTTGGTGAGGCCATCACCATCAACGGCGAGTGCAGAACGATGCTAACCGATTTCTTTTGGCCCAAATTGAACGATATGGAGGTAGACGACATGTGGTTCCAGCAGGACGGGGCTACGTGCCACATAGCAGACGCCACGATGGACATTATGCATGAACGATTTGAGGGTATGGTTATCTCTCGCAAAGGTGACGTGAATTGGCCACCAAGATCGTGCGATTTGACCCCGCTAGACTTTTTCTTGTGGGGTTTCCTGAAGTCGCAGGTCTATGCCAATAAGCCGCAATCGACCGATGCCCTTAAAGCCAACATAACCAATGCCATCGCTCAAATTCAGCCGGATCTATGCGGCAGAGCAATTGAGAATTGGACCACTCGGATCCGCGCCACCGTGAGAAGCCGCGGCGGACATTTGAACGATGTTATATAGCATACATAACGGCATACATGGGCCTTTCAAATAAAAAACAATTTCGTTAATACCTCACACACAGCTTGTTTTATTCCATTTCAACATCGACCCGCCCTTATTGGAAAACCCTTTACAATATCTTCGACCCCAATATTGTGATGATCTTCAATGATCTAAAGATACACCATTTGAAAGCCCGATGAATTTACTTTACAGTACTGTTTTAGTTTTGGATTCCGCGCATTAGTTCCTGCGGAAATGCAGTCCAAACTGTCAGTTTAGTAAATATTCTGAAGCATTGATGGAATGATTACACGGCATTAGTTGACCATACGTTGGCGTAAAAATTTGAGTGTCTTTTTACGTTAGCGGCACGTCGTATTTCGTAGTTGGCGTCGCTTGCTTTGAACATTTAAAATAATAAAATTTATTCGATTTCAGAAAGTGTTGAAACAATTGCATTTTGCATTTGCATTTTCGGAAACTATTAATCTGCCAGTAGTAGCGCTGAATTGTTCAACCATCAACATGCAGATGAGCATGTGAATCGCAAATGTGTCTTAGAGTTAGTGAGATAATTTTGCGAAACAGGGCCTGTCGCAAATAAAAAGCGAAATGCTGAAAATCCGGTAAGAAATGAAGGGGTGGAAGCCACAGTTCTGGGCCACGATGTGGCGCACTGTTTATATATTTGGGTCGCCTAATTCTCCAACGTTCCTGCTGCTTGTGACTGTTGTCGAGTAGGCGGCGCGATAATTAGATCCATCTTTTGTTCAAAGGATCCTGCCCTGCCACCGTCAAAAGAGTACCAACTGCAGCGTTTTTGTGGCGGCGGGCGGCGTGACTACCCTAGAGAGCCCCTTTTTCTTAGAAGTCTTTTATATTTAGGTGGCGGCTTAATTTTGTTAACAGTTTTAAACTGGCAAAAGGTAATATAAAAAATTTTTATCGATATATTTCGTGAGATCCCCGCGCCCCATACTAGCTGTAGGGTTGACCCCACACGGGGGCCGCATCATATGCGCTGGGAAGGACGGGAAGAGGGGACGTGCCCCCCCTCCCGCGTTAGACGATGGAAAATGATCGGCTTGACGGACGGTGCATGTTAAGTTTGCATAAAAACATTATTGATACTGAGATAATAACTTTATTAATAAGTCAATAGACAGCTTTACTAAAGGTCATTCAAGAAGAACGCAATTGTTATTTGAATTGTAATACAATAGCATGTAAAGTAGTAACAACAATTTTTAGACTTTTGATTTGTTTATGATATTAGGAGCGATTCTAGCACACTTGGAAATTTAGCCTGTTTGAGGGTTCACACATGGAAACAAACATTTTTTGTTAATAAATGTACCGTCAAAAGTGTTTTCCTTTCAGGGATAGAGCTTCTCAAAGATTCTTTAAGAAGCGCCTAAATGTAGGCAACTGAATGTACTACCTACCTACTATTTGTTTCCATAACGACGAAAACTAATACAGGTTAATAAAGCTCTCTTTCGTCGTTATGGAGACAAATAGTAGGTAGTAAATTGAGTTGCCTACATTTGTTTGTTTGTTTGTTTGTATTTATTTAACGTCGGCCTATTTCTGCTACTATGGCTAACAACCGACGCCAGGGAGCGAATCTACCACACCTGGAAATTTAGCCTATTTGAGGGTTCACACATGGAAACAAACATTTTTTGTTAATAAATGTAGGGTCAAAAAGTGTTTCCTTTCAGGTACGGAGCTTCTCAAAGATTCTTTAAGAAGCGCCTAAATGTAGGCAACTCAATTTACTACCTACTATCTGTTTCCATAACGACGAAAACTAATACAGGTTAAATAAAGCTCTCTTTCGTCGTTATGGAGACAAATAGTAGGTAGTAAATTGAGTTGCCTACATTTGTTTGTTTGTTTGTTTGTATTTATTTAACGTCGGCCTATTTCTGCTACTATGGCTAACCACCGACGCCAGGGAGCGAATCTACCACACCTGGAAATTTAGCCTATTTGAGGGTTCACACATGGAAACAAACATTTTTTGTTAATAAATGTACGGTCAAGAGTTTCTCTTTCAGGGATAAAGCTTCTCAAAAATTCTTTAAGAAGCGCCTAAATGTAGGCAACTCAATTTACTATCTACTATTTGTTTCCATAACGACGAAAACTAATACAGGATAAATAAAACACTCTTCCGTCGTTATGGAAACAAATAGTAGGTAGTAAATTGAGTTGCCTACATTTGCTTGTTTGTTTGTTTGTATTTATTTAACGTCGGCCTATTTCTGCTACTATGGCTAACCCCCGACGCCAGGGAGCGATCCTACCACACCTGGAAATTTAGCCTATTTGAGGGTTCACGCATGGAACCAAACATTTTTTGTTAATAAATGTACGGTCAAAAGTGTTTCCCTTTCAGGGATAGAGCTTCTCAAAGATTTTTTAAGAAGCGCCTAAATGTAGGCAACTCAATTTACTACCTACTATTTGTTTCCATAACGACGAAAACTAATACAGGATAAATAAAGCCCTCTTTCGTCGTTATGGAAACAAATAGCAGGTAGTAAATTGAGTTGCCTACATTTAAGCGCTTCTTAAAGAATCTTTGAGAAGCTCTATCCCTGAAAGGAAACACTTTTGACCATACATTTATTAACAAAAAATGTTTGTTTTCCTGTATACTTTAAGCCCTAGAAGTTGTCGCTGCAATTCATTAACACCCTGTATATATATATATATATTTTTTACGAATGTACGAGTAGGTATAGATTCTCAGATACGTTTTACGGCGCTCCAGTACATAACTCCCCTTTTCTTTAAAAAAATCGTTTTCGATGCTATTCTTTGCTCGCTTCCTGAGCTTCAATAACCCCCCCCCCGCAAATATTTTTGGTGGGGTCCTCGGGGTGCATACTTATGTTTGCACGAAGGTGCTCATAAGGCGGGAACGGGCCTGGCTATATATTCCGGAATCGGAACGTAATTATTCTTTTAAATTCAACTGGGAAGACCATTCCCAATTGCAAAATCGGAATTTAATTCTTACGACGTTGTACTACAGATTTTTGGATTTACAAGGATTAATTCTGATTCTGGGTTCGCATTAAGTTTAACAACACTAGTGAAAGTTTCATTGCCCGTAGTGTATTTGAAAGGTATTTGTGAATAACTACCTAAATTGTAAGAATTTCTATATCGTCTTTGATATAGTTCATCACTGAAAAGTAACTATTATTATATCTATCTAATCTAAAAAGATGAAGACTGCCAATTGGCTTAACAAAATTAATTTTTAGATTAGTTAAGAAGATTGATTCATCATAGATATTAAAAAAAAACATCGACAATGTACATTGTACGCATCCGTCAGAAATATAAGTTTACCAAACATGTCGTACTTGTATAAATATAAATGAAAATACTCACCCTGTAATGTTTCGTTAAAATGGCTATACACAGGCGACAATGTAACACTGGAAAGTCGTTTGAGTTCCCTTGACGTTAATCTGTAATAATGTTGCAACCAATGGTATATGGGGATTAAGGGAACTAGAATTAGGCACAACCACGGCAGACCATAAATTGTAAGAATAACAGAACCTAAAAAGTGCGCGCTGAGAATAATTAAGCTTTGCGGGGGAAATGACGGCAAAACATTTTTAAATGTACAAATATAAATAAATTAAGTTATTTAATTCTATAAAATAGGGTTAAACAGTTAAACTTACCAATAACACCGAATACTTGGGCTAATAAAATATTTAATATAAACGGCAGGGAATCATCCACAGTATAAGTGTCACTTGAAAATCTGTTCAGTATCCTTCCAAGTGGCGATATATCAAAAAAGGTCACCTTGGACTACCAAAAAATTAGCTTTAGTATTGTTACCAGGAAAACAGAAAGAATATTCATTAGGAATGGCCCCACATTTGAAGTAGAAATATTTATGAGCTTCTGCTGTTACATTACAAAGCAACAGCTATGAGCTCTTATCTAACAAAAACATGCTTTTCCCTAATGATTATTCTGCTGCAGATGTGAATATGTGGAAGTAAATAAATAATGCTGATTCTTACCCAGACTATTGAACGTAATAGAAGTTTGTGGATTTTATTAGCAGCACTTATACCTCCATAAGCGAACAGAAACGCCCTAAATAATGTGAACAGCGAATTTGAAGCAGCAAATATTACATATATTAACAAGTAGCTGTTCACATTGTTTTCTGCAAACATGAACCATGAAGACGAAGCCAACAGAATTCGATCTGTTGGATTCTGAGCATAACTAATGTTAGTGCTGTTGGAATTCTCATCACTTGAAACCCAATATGAAAGCCACCAATCTGTCATATTTCTAGAAGTTTGCATTAATATTAGGGCTAGCAAAATCGACAAACTTAACAAGTGACCAATAGCTTTCCAATAAGTTGCGTAAATATTAAATTGCACTGTGCCAGTTTCACGAGATTCTTCATTCAAAATACTATCTTCATCAACTGGCGTTTCTCTATCGATACTGTCAATAAATGAACTTTGATCTGAATGTAAACTTTCTCCGAGTTCCAAATCAATTGGCAAAAATTCATCAATGTTGGATAGAACATCAGTAGGCTTTCCTGTTTAAATCTATTTTTATACGAAACAATCACATGAATTATATTACTATACCTTGTTGTTTTATTACACCATCTTCCATGACAATCACAGAATCAGCGTTGATTAAATATTTAACATGATGGGTACACAAAATACGGGTTTTATTCCGCAGAAGACCCATTATACAATGTTGAAAAATGTGTTTAGCCACGTTGGTATCCACAGCTGATATGATATCGTCTAATAGGTAAATGGGCTTGTCTTGGTATACTGCTCTGGCTAATGCAATACGTGCTTTTTGGCCCCCAGATAAAGTCATCCCACCTTCTCCTACACCTGTTAAATCACCTCCGGGTAGAAGAAGCAGATCCTCATTCAAGCCACAGGCAAAAAGAACGCTTTTGTATTTTGCTTGGTCAAAAGTTTTCCCAAACAATATGTTATCGCGGATGGTGCCACGCTGCAACCATGGTTGTTGAGATACTAAGCCGAATCCTACAAAATAAAATTTGGAATACAAAATTATATTTTAACATAAGCTTTTCAAGAAACTTACCTTTTTCCAAGTCGGCAACTGCAACTGTTCCTTGCTGTTTTGAAATTTCAGCTTGTATGGCTGAAAATAGTGACGATTTTCCGCTACCCACCGTTCCCATTACTCCAATGAAATCTCCCTAAACAAATGCTTATAATAAAATACCAAAAAAGCACTTTCTACTATATCCAACTACCTTCTTTATATGGAATGTAATATTATTCAAGTGAAAATCTCGTAGTTCATTTTCATTTTGTTCTAATTTGTTTTCATCCGTTTTTAAAGACTTCTTGCCCTTCCCCTTATCTTTAAAAGTCTTTTTAATACTGTGCAACTTGGCAATTTCTTCGACTGTAAGAGGCTTTCCCCAGTTGAAATCAGCGTTTGTGATTATCAAGTTATAGTTCGGATAGTCCATAAACACCTCGTTGTTATAATATGAATTTAAGTCCAAGTTTGGCAACTAAAAAGTAACCTCAGTACATTACAAGGGTTCATGAAATTGGTCTAATCTTACATTTAGAAGTCGTTGTATTCTGACTATCGACACCCATGCTTCTGTAACTCCGTTCAAAACCCATGGGAAGGCATTCAGAGGACTTATGAGCATGTTGATCAAAGCCATACTAGTAAAAACAGTAGCCGCTGTCAGCTTGTTACCTAACAATACGTAGGTACCAAAAGTTAAAATTGAGATCAGTACAGGAGTCGTTGCCCAAAAATAAACGCAAAGGGCGTCTAAATACTTTCTACTCTTTAAATATTTTAATTCTGCGTCTCTCATTTCTGAAATTGAAAAAATTGTTTACAGTCTAAGCATATTAGGTGTGAGGTATGAATTTGTAATACAATAGCTTACGTACAAGAATTAGAACATTAGAAGATAATTCCTGTAATAACGTAAGCATCACAAACTATAGAAAAGTGGGTATATTTTCAGGTTTAAGGCAAACAACGGCAGCCTTCCTATTTTTGCTTCGTCAAACTACTAGTATTAGAACCCAGTTTTTGATTCATAAGTTTGTACATCACCATAACTCGCGGTAAAAGAAAAAAAATGCTGTAGATATTTTAGTTATGAAGCAATAATTCGGATTACATTCGAATATTAAAAAAGCATATCCAATTTAGCACAAGGCACTTTTAAGTTCTTTCAAATATCAAGCGAATGTTCAAACAACATTATTTTCTCAAACATAGCGGTAAAAATATAATTCGTTATCACAAAATGACGGTACGTCAAAGCCGTCGGTCCCGGCTATCACTACGGTAACTGACACCTCTGACACCATGCTCCACCATGGCCATACGAATTATCATTATTATTACAAAATCATTAGGCTCTTTTACGAAATATATTCTGTATTCTTAGAACATATAATGTTTATATTAGTCTTGTCCATAAGGGGGCTGAGTTCAAAAATTGAATTCGGAATATTATATAATATAGCATCGCTAGCACTCAGGCAACTCAGGCACCGCCGGAGGGCGGTACATCGCACGAGCGGCAAAATTGCATTCCATCACTAGCTAGTATAGTCGTCGAATAACGACAGTGTATGATCGCGGAATGTAGTTAAGGGCGTCCTTCGGAGAAAATTTGGCTATTTATACGGGAGTTCTTGCCTTACTATTCTGCATAAAAGCTTTTTTTCGCATTAATAATATGCTGCATTAAATTATAGTATGAAATAGTGCAACAACACGATTGGACTTGACTGATTGTTTTTATAATTGAATAGAACTTTCTTACAAAATAATCTTATAAATATACAAACATTCAGAATTCTAATTTAAAAGCGTCAATTAAATGGTTCAGAAGAATACGTGATAATAAAAGAATTTAGGCAACTAATTCAAATATTTATTATTAAAAGTACAATATTGCTAAGATTTCAGACAATTTTGAAGTATTAAGAATGGACTTGACAAAGAACGTTATTTATACAGATTGATCAATTTAGCTCGCATATTTTGGTTACTTTCCGGAGCTTCCAGACGCGTTAACGCGTGGCGTTCGTTGCCACTTGCGCAGAAAAAAAATTTCCAAATTAAATTTAATTAAAACTAGTTAAAGCTATGCTGTTTAAAAGTTTATGTATTATTAACTACAACAATTAAAAGGAAAAAAATTGAAGGAGTTGTTGAGTCTTCTATAGATTAAGAAGAAGTATATGAAAATTTTTTGCTCGTCAGTAAATTTTCAGGACAACACCGAGCAAGCCTCGCGACCGCCCTGAGTATGACCAATACAATATCTGATATCATTAAGCTATTGAAATAGAACAGTACGTCAAATTTGGATCCCGAATATTACTCCGATGACGGCAATATACTGCTGAGAAACTATAGCTCACGAAACCTTTTTCATAATCTCATACAAAAAATGTAATTTGTTATTTGAATTCACTATAATATCGAATTATATTCACCAGCAGATGGTTTTATTCAAATGTTTCAAAAAACGTTTCGTTGCGTCTGGACCATCATCCATTATATATTTTCTAAAACAATCATAAGAGTTGTTGTTCCTGAATCGAATTTGTTTAAAATTTATTTAAGATAGACATGTATCTAGGTACACTAGGTTAGCGTCCCGTTAACTAGGAATGCTAGGCCAGCGCCGCGTAAATTAGGTAATCCGGGTCAGCGCCGCGTAAAGTAGGCAATCTAGGCTAGTGTCGCATTACTAGGTATACTGCCTGGGCCAACGCCGCGTAAAGTAAGTAATCTAGGCCAGCGCCGCGTTAACTAGTGTATAAGGAGGAAAAGGAATAATATATCTATTTCGAGCAAGAAAGGCTTTATTAGAACTCCGCAAATACATTGTAACTATCAGGCGATGGACAAGATCCGTCAACAACTTATAAGCATTTATAGTGCTATGAAAGGTATTGAATAGTAAGGTTTTCCACATTTCCCATGAAAATGTGGACCAACCTGGTTCAACAATAATGAAACTATGGTACCATGTCTTCGCTGTGCCTTCAGCTTATTAAGGGCTTGATGGAGGGGACCGCGGTAGGTAATGGTCGCAGCGCTTGGCTTCGGAGTTATTCTACCAAAGTCGCTCAGGTTCGAATCCTGAGCACTGCACTTTCCCAGGGTGTTTGTGATGTCTGGGGCATTGGGTTTTTCAAGGGTGGGGCATGTTAGACCTGTGAATAGCACGAAATGTGCTGAGCCGGTATAAGCTGGGTGGGGTGGGAATCTTGATTCTTTAAAAAAAAAAAGGGCTTGATGAAGTATAGTTAGGTATTGGTATAAGTTATTTCCAATTATACATTTTGACGTTGTATCAACCAAGTCAAGCCATTCAGCAATTATACCACTTAGTGGATTGAAGACAGGTATCACGGCCAGCAATTATAGTGCAGAGACGTTGTTTTGAAAACTAGAGGTGTCACTTTCCTCGTTTATACGATTTGTACTGTGCTTTGGGGGGGGGGGCTTAAATAGGTAACCTAAGCCTCCGCCGTGTTAACTAGGTAACCTAGGCTAGCACTGCGTAAGCTAGGTGACCTGGGTCAGCGAAGTGTAAACTAGGTAACATGGGTTAGTGCCTTATATATATACATATAACTAGGTATCTTAATATAGCGTCGTATAACTAGGTATACTAGGTCAGCGCCGCGTATAACTAGGAATACTACGTCAACACCGCGTTAGCTAGGAATGCTAGACCAGCGCCGCGTAAATTAAATTAGGTAACTAGGCTAACACCCCGTAAGCTGGGTAACCTGGGTCAGCGATGTGTAAGCTAGGCAATATATGTTAGCGCCGTATAACTAGGTATACCAGGTCAGCGTTGCGTATAACTAGGAATACTAGGTCAGCGCCGCGTTAGCTAGGAAATCTAGAGCAGCGCCGCTTAAATTAGATAACCTAGGCTATCACCGCGTAAGCTAGGTAATCTGGGTTAGCGAAGTGTAAGCTAGGCAACATAGGTTAGCGCCGTATAACTAGGTATACTAGGTCAGTGCCGCGTTAGCTGGGAATGCTAGACTAGCGCCGCTTAAATTAGGTAACCTAGGCTAGCACCGCTTAAGGTAGGTAACTTGGGTCAGCGAAGTATAAACTAGGCCACATAGGTTGGCGCCGTATAACTAGGTATCCTAATACAGCGCCGTATAACTAAGTATACTAGGTAAGCGCCGCGTTAGCTAGGAATGCTAGACCAGCGCCGTGTAAATTAAATTAGGTAACCTAGGCTAACACCACGTAAGCTAGGTAACCTGGGTTAGCGAAGTGTAAACTAGGTAACATAGGTTAGCGCCGTATAACTAGGTATCCTAATACAGCGAAGTATAACTAGGTATATTAGGTCAGTACCGTGTTAAATAAGAATCCTAGGTCACCGCTGCGTAATTAGGTAACCTTGGCCAGAGTGGCGTAAATTAACTTAGGCCTAACATAGGCAAAAAAATGAAATATCATATAGATTATATATATTATATGCGATGTTCCTAGATACTGATTTTTACCTATTGGACAACATATCAAACATTGTCATAAATAGAAAAAATTGTCGAAACAATAAGTGAAGGGTAGCCAATGCAAAAGATAATACATACCACTAAATAAATTGCTGTCTTGGCATCGTTCCGATTTTAACATTAGTTTGCGTTAGTAAACGTGATATAGCGGTTGTGTACATCATATTTTTAATGGATGATATGTGATAAGATAAAAAATTTCACAAAACTAGGTCTATATATCTCATAAGCGCGGGTGAATTTCACTGCTATTTTTTCAGGGTTTTGGTAATTGTTTTTTCATTTCTTATATGTCTTTCGATACTTTTTTCGTTTTATTTCAATCTTTGATATGCTCTTAATGGTCTAAAAAATCAGAAGTGGAAACACGTCGCCTATTTACGTAGCCACAGTGACAATCGCAAATACTAATTTTAGCTTGTTTTCGATCGTTTTAGTAGCCCCTTAAATATATAGTTTAATTTAGTGTTTCTATTCTATACTCCTGAAAGACGTAAAAGATTTTAAAATGGCATTCATGGCCTACGAGTTAGCTGCGTTCAGGCAAAGCATTTTGCTTTTATCTAAGTCATTACACACACATACATATTTATAACGAAGATCAGAATACAAAAAAATAAGATGTTTTAATTTAATTTGTTTTTGTTCATCTAAAACTTATTCTTCCTCTACACAACTACAGATTTCTATTTCTATCGGTTACTTCCAAATGAAATTCTAGCATCAGCGTCTCTTTTATGTGAATACGCCGTTGTATAATGCTTTACTAACCTGTCAATTACAAATTACAATATGCTTCATCAATACGTAACACAAAACTAAAATTGCTACAAAGCTCCTACAAGGGTGATTCTGACTGAATCTTGATACGAGCTGCATACGTCATGTACAAAACCGCATTCAGCATCAATTAACATGCTGCCGGGAAGCGAGGACATCATTTAAATCATCGTGGAATGGGATTCCACAGTTCACTGATAATTTGATATGCAGCATACCAGATTGATGCGGTTAATATTTGCAAGTACTGAAGATTGAGCCTCCCTACACCGACTTGCTTGTGAGTTTTAAATTCTCTTCAATCATTCCGCTTTTCGTGTTTATGACGAGACCTAAACGATGTATGAAATTTCAAATATGAAGAATCCACCTGCGGAAGTACTATTTAAAAATGTATACCTTTCCGCTAGATATTGTTTCTTTTTTGTATACGAGGGGAGTTACAAATTTTTCTATTCTAAGCGTTTTAACGAAGCCTACCGCGCATGCCTAATTGTTAACCACATATGTCACAACAAGTAAAATTTGTCTGTGATTACTCGCATAAAATTATATTTTTCGTGAACCAATTGTGTGTTAACAATTGAAGATGAGTCGTTTGAACATTGATCAGTCATTAAACTTTTGTTGGAAGGCAGTGTTGAAAAAGAAAAACCCTAAACATGGAAAGAAGGTAATTTCCTATGCACAGGTCAAAGTTTGAACAGCAGAAATGTGCCGAGGAAGAAGATCTATGAAAGATGAGAACATAGTTTTCTTGCGGTACAGTAACTGGTGCCCTCTGGAGACTTTTATTAAATTATTGTTAGGCATACATGTAATGTGGCTTGGTTAGTTTGTATATTATACATCGATTTCGGATTTCCTTAAGTATTCATAGAAAGCTGTTATTAAAATTTGGGTATTCCAATTTTCATAGACCAATTTTCCCCCAACTGTTTCTACTCACCCTGTATGAAATATTTATCAAGAATTTTTGTGCATAACTTGGGCAAATGGCATTCTATCAAGAACTGCGCATATTTAAGGACGATTAGTAAATACTTTTTGGAATTAATGATCTTTCATTTTCCTGCTTCCATTTAATCGCGGATATACGTGATTTTTGCTACCTATACAACCCTTCTTTATTGCTTTATAATTGGAGGTATATTCCACCGCACAGCATAAATGAATTTGTTATACGACATCAAATGGATACTTAAGAGCGCAAGTTTTTGTAAGGATACAAAAATAAATATTAAACATTAACCTAAACGTAAAAATAACATATCTACTCTAAAAATATTATTACAATGCCCAACCGTTATGTATTTATACTTACTCAGTACGACTTTCATAAAATGCTCTTCCCAAACATGTATTTTAATGCTGCGAATTCCCCGAAGGACTTCCGTCATCATTTTAACCCTATCGTCCTTCCGGCCCATCATTTTTGTGCTTAACTGGCCTATTTTGTTAGCGATGACTTTGTTAATGGGGATTAAAATTATGGAAAAGGCTAGTCCTGCTAAGAAAGCAAATCCTACTTGGTTGTACAGTAGATATAAGGTCACAGACAACTGAAAGAAAAATTCTATTTAATTGCATTAATGTACAGCGTGACCAAAAAAAAAAACTAGCGATATGAGCTTTGGAACAACGCCGGAATGTCTTTGATAAGTTGCTAAATGAATTGGGGCGATGTTATATCATAAAAGTAAAGGTTGGCAGCAACGAATCAAATATAAGGAAGGCCAGCTAAGTTGTCTCTCCTCAAATGTGATTGACGCAACCCAACATACTTATAGCATGGCAACCAAGATCACTTTTTCTTGAAATTGATCAATGTTTCCTACTGACCACAATACCAAATTGAGCTGTCAATTTGCTTAAATTTTAAGAAAGATGTTTTCAAATAGCAGGATAACAGATTTGTTGCTCGTTTTTGGTGACTGATGGAGAAAAGCGGCTGCAGGCCGCAATTCTAATATCAGGCGTTATCTAACCATTAACAAAAAAAAAACACCGTCTGAAAAATATATTCCTTCAGAAATGAAGGTAAATTTGTTGTTGAATGTTAACCAACATGGAAAACTATCGGTGTTAAAGGCAGTGAATGAGAATGCCCAAGCCTATGCAAGTCAAAGAGATCTAAACACAAATGTGGGTGGTAGTAGATATTCAGTTAGACGAATTCTGAAAGTAAAACTATTTATTATATGCGCAAGGTTATGCAGATGACCTCAAAATATTGGTAAAAGGAAATACGGGAGAGTTATATCAAAACCCTAAACACTTTAGAAGAATGGGGAGCGTTTCTCGGTTAATTCGGTAAAATCCTCAGTTATAGCGTTCAAGTCGAAGAGGGACCTTGAAGACATGACGAGTTTAAAGCTTGGAGGACAAGATGTACAAAGAGCAGCGGAAGTTAAATATCTGGTTGCATGCTTGACACCAGACTGATTTTCAGATGCCATCTGAAAAAAACCATTGCCAAAGCGCTATGGGGCTGCAGAAGCTTGGTTGGGAAGACATGGGATTAAATCCAACGATAGTTCTCTGGCTTTATACTAAGGTAGTTTCTACTTGCAGCTACCTACGCGTTTCTGGTATAGTGCCACACAACCAAGGGCGGAGTCGCAAGGAATAACCTCAGCAAGCTACAATTACTAGCAACTTAACGCCCACTGCATTAATGGAGATGCTGCTGGGCCTCCCACCACTACACCTAACAGTGGAGCGTAAGCACTTGCAGCATACAGAATGAAAATAGATGGTCACGGGAGGATCCTCTACCGTAGAGGATACCATACCACGATCTTCGACAAAATTTACACAAATGGAATTCTAAGTTTGCTGTTTGACAGAATTAGCAGGGTTTTTGACTTCAGGTAACCCTTCAAGGTAGGGTACCTACCTGAAAGAGGCGAAGATGAAAACAGATAGGAGCTGAGGAGTTGAGCGGGCACTTTTTGGTTTACAGTTGGATTCCAGAATGAGAACAGTGTGGGAGCGGGTATCTTCGAGGCGAATACAAGGGACGGATTTACCATGAATCTGGGAAGTCTTACTACGGTCTTCCAAGCGGAAGTGCTCGCTATCACGACCTGTACAAGGTTCACGATAGAGAGGTATTATATAAATACACGAATCTACATCATGACAGCGAAGTTGCATTGAAAGCTCTAGAAGTAGTAGTACACTCTCCGAGTAGTACTAAAATGACAGAATGCACTAATGATGCTGGCACAACGCAATATAGTAGTTCTGGAATGGGTGCCGAGACACGAATGCCTTGAAAGTAATAAAAGAGCAGACAAACTAGGCAAACTGGAAGCTGCAATCCAATAGTCGGTCCTCAACCCACATACGGAATAGCGTATATTACCATAAAGGGGGCGGTCAAGGGCCTTCTGAGGATATAACATGGAGAGGGATTCAAGGGCAAGTCGCGGAAGCTCATGGACGACCTATCCAAAACCAAACTGTGAACAGTTCTGCAATTTAGCAGGAAAAACCTGAGAGTGATATCGGGACACTGTCACCTCAATATCACTGTGGTAGCAGAAGACTCAAGCTGCAGATTCTGGAGGAGGGGGAAGAAATGCCACTGCACATTTCATGCGAATGCCCAGCGCTACGAGCCATAAGGAATCATCATCTTCGCCGAATCCGAGGAAATCACAAACGCGCCCATCAACGGCATTGTAAACGTTATTAGAAGGGCAGGATTGAAGGAATAAATTTCCCTAAGGAGTCCACAATAAGTCACAGAGCTTCAGTGCGATGGGCTTTGAACCACACCATAAGCGAAATAATAATAATAATAAACGTATTTCATCCCTAACACCTTAGTTCGATGCAAGAACTGTATTAAAATCATCCCCAGAGAAGATTACAATTCTGTAATTTTTGTCAGAATATAATTATTTTGAACTACCTTTTTAAAACTGTGTATGGTTCAGCTATGAAGCAAAATTTTCAAACAATGATAAGTGAATAGACATTACTCCCACTATCAGGCACAAGAGAATCCGCAATGGATACCTGTTATGAGAGTTTTTTCTGTAAATATTTGGTGTGGCATAGCAGGTAACCATATTATTGGACCATATTTCTTTGAAATTGTAACTGGACAATGTACCTTTTTCCTACAGAGCATTTTACACTAGTTGTTAGAAGATGTAGAACTCAAAGTACGATTAAACTTTGGTACCAACATGATACAACTGCCAGAAATTACTTAAACTAATGTATTTAGAGGAAATTGGATTGGAAGAGGAACTGTGCATTCATGGTCACCAAGAAATTGCGATATCACTCCAGTAGACTTTTTACTTTGGTGCATTGTACCCCCAAGAAAAAGAAATAGTATACAGAACTGCGGTAGCAAAAAGGCATGATTTATAAAATAGAATGAATAATGTAAGTGCGCACATCAATTACAACCGATACGGTTGCTCGGGTCCAACGATCGTTTTTAAAGCGAATTAGAAAATATGTGTAAGTGGATGGAAACAATTTGGAACATTTGCTAAATTAAATAACACTTTATTACATATTTTTTTTAACTTTTTCATTTGTTTAGCTTTGACTGTGGTACGGGTGAACCAATGAGTTCTTTTTTGTTAAATACTAATATAATTAATATTAGTAAAATCATTTATTACTACAGTAACAGATCAATTTGACACAAAGAAACTAAGATACGTTTCAATATTATAATAAATTAAATAATTTCGGTTGCGTTAGTAACTACATGTACGTTGGGTTGCGTCAGCTACTTTTAGGCGGGGTCAACTTAGCAGGCCCACGCTGTATACATACAATGTTTTATTTTTGTCGTTAGTTGAATTTTAAGAAGTGTATGAATGTAAAAATACCGTCGTTACATTTTTATATTAACACATCCATGTCAACAATGCGTACCTGGAATGGAATGCTCCAAAAAGCGTGAAAACTCGGGCAGGCATTTACTATGCGATCCGTATCGGTCGACATGAAGTTCACAATTTCACCAACGGAAAATGCCGAGTTCAAAACTGTACCACCTACAGTTAAAGTTTTTCTGTAGATCGTTGTAATTATAGCGGCTCGAATTTTCAAGCCGATGACAGCCATGTAGAAGTTAAAATGTGCGTCGCAAAAGGCAGCTAAAAATGTAAAGGTTTTAGGTATATGGAATTTGCATTGAAGCTGTAGTTAATGGCGTAGCGGCAAATACTTATGATGTTCCCCGCGAAATACTTAGAGCTCCCTAATTTTTTACGTTAATTGAGATTCATGTACATACATACTTTTAAGACCGTCTTTAATTACATGCGTTTAATGAAATTTATCTATACAGGGTGTTTTCGAAAGTATACTGGTTACAGCATGTTCCCGGGATCCAAATAACACAAGTCAATTTTCCTCATACATAAATGCAGGGTATTTTAAAAAGTGTATTGCAAATTTTGCTAAAGAACCTATGTTCAATTGTAGGTCTAGGAACATTAATTTTTATAGGGTCGCTTTCTTTCGGAAGGCAATGACAAACTTCCAACATTTAGCCAGGAACAACATCTAGCGAAAAGAAGTGGTTCGGAGCCCACATTAAACAGTAGGTCCCCTATAACTGTGTATATTACTTTATACACACGCCGCATGCATAGAAGAGGTCGCCACGTCCACTAAAGAAGGGTTCTAACTTTATCCAGCTAACCCAGTCCAACTCATTACTCCTCACTCCGTATCCCATTCTTTTTGATAGTACCGCTCATTTGGGAGAGAGGACTCGAGAGGGGATATATACACGTGCCAGGCGGCTGCAGCAGGCGGTGACTTCTCCAAAGGTAGAAGTGAGCAAGTAATCAGCATGAGTAATATATTCGAAAAATGAGTGGGAGGAACAGTGGTACACGATATAAAATTGATGCACGCTCTCCAAAGACTCCCATCAGTACGGCTAGTCCAATACGCGGAGGACACCGCCCTCTGGGCTCCCTTTCTTCCCGACTCATCTCCACAGGGCTCTCTAGACTCGAACTTTGGTTCCGACAATGGAGAGTCCGTCCTAACCCTGCAAAAACCCAGACCATCCTCTTCCAGCACCCCAACCTAACCCGAAAACCGCGTCACCATCCCCGCTACGTTCAGCTGCGCCTATGGGGCACCCGACTGAACCTCTCTTCTACCGTGACCTACGTTGGATTAATTTTCTTGAGAACTCTAAATTGGCCCGCGGAGGCCACAAGGTGCCTCAATAGCAATCAGCAGCGGAGCGGACTCCTCCTCAGACTACGCGGCGGCATCTATGGCTGCCACTTCCCTACTTTCATCCACACCTACAAAACATTTATCCGGCCAATTATATATATATATATATTATATATATTAATACCGCCGCGCCCCACCTCATGAAGAAGCTCCGGAGCAAAGAGAGGGCCGTCGCTAGGAAGATGTTACGCCTGTAGCGCTTCCACCCATCGGGGGAAGTCTGTGACCTAGCCGGCATCTGTCTGATCGAGGACCGCCTATCTGCACACCGGGGCCGATACGTGATCAGGGCAATCGAACGAGACCGCGAGGAAGCCACCAGGACGCTAAGTACTCCAACCATCATCCGCAGGAAGTCCAAGAAAAAGCTAAGGCATTCGCTTGCCGTTTTTCTTTGCGAAGCCCCGGCCATAACCCAGGACCTACAGGACGTCCTGGAAGAAACCCCACTAGCACACCCTCATGAATTTACTAATTAAATTTTACAACAAATTCTCTAAAATATAATTTTTGTTTTTTTTTCTCTATCATTTTTCTTCTTTGACTTGCAATTATCTAGATTTTCTTTTAATTATATGTCTTATGTAGAACCGGCTGAAGAGGAGGACAACTCCTAAACAGCCATTGAATTGTAATTTATATAGGTCGTCTTAATTTTAGGGTGACATGTATTTATTATGATTCAATATACTGTGAAAATTCACAACTGCCAAAGACTCAGTGTAGTACACATGTCCAAAGAACAACTAAGTGAAATATCAAGTGACCAAGTACGTCACATCAAGATGAGCGACACACAAATCGAAGAAATTGCGACTCATCCGATTCTGGACCAACAACAGAACAAGAAGCAACGATATTCGAAAGACAATAAACTCTTTACTGTTCTACTGCACTTACTATGCAGTTTAATAACAAAGAAACAAGCAACACCCCAGTTTCAAGTGATGCTATCCGATATCATAGATACTATGAAACCCGAACAACTTCAATATGCAGTAGATGTGAGATTGCTCTTCGACTAATCATTGACGGATTCGTTAAGCATCCTGACAGAAGAAACAAGCACCTACATGAAGTTATCTGATTTAACAACACTTCAGACCTTCATGCAATTCTTGAAGGCGCAACTCGAGCAACAAAAACAATTTTTGGAATCGCAGCAATCCATAACCTACCAGGGTTCGAATATGTCCACGTCATCCACTGCTGTAGATGGCAGAATAGGAAATGCAAATGTCTTGGCTCCATCTTTTGCTTTGACACAAATAATTCAAGAACTATTGGAATTGGCGAAATCAAAAATTGTGATTGGGAAAATATCATCAAGTATCTCAATTAAGGAAACCGATGGATTGTTGAAATTAACAGTTCCTGGCGAACCGTCATATGTTCATCTGGAATTAAATTTGTACCCGATGAAAGACTATATGAGCGCCCCCGACAAGGAACGTTGGAGATCAGCAACCTATCGCATCAAACTTGGGCTACCAAACGCAGACCATCAAACCCTAATGACGATAATCAATCAGTGGATCAAAAACGTAACCGAAAATCCTCATGGAGAACAAAAATGGATCCCACATAACAAAAGGTTAGTTTTGAAAGGCATTGTATCAACGAGCCGTTTCTTTGATTTTTATGGTGCGACTAGCTTTTGTTTAATTGTATTAGATATTGTTAAAGGTGGTTGTGGGTTCGCGGTCAGCGTGTTAGACTTCTACGCTGAAGGACTGAGGTTCAATTCCCCGTACCAGAACATCGAATTTTTAATTGTTCTCCTTCGCAAGGCAATGACAAATCAGCTAGGTATTCTGCTTAGTAAATTTTCTTTGGAGTAGAAGTGTTTACACTTTCCGTGGTTTGGAGCTCACGTTAAGCTGTAGGTCGTCTATGTCTGGGGTATTTTGAAGAGAAAGTCGCTACGTCTCGTACGAGACAAAGCACTCTTAAGAAGAAGCGATTATATAATTTGCACCAATAAAACTTTTTGCTATTAAAGCTAAATAATAGCATTCTTCAAACCAGCGTAACTTTCTATCAAGTGTTTAAACAAAAAGTGACACGACTCCACAAGTTCATACAACCAGGAATCTTTGATTCAGTGATAAATTATTTCCGCCATGAGAAACATCATTTACATCAGCCTATTTTTGCTGTTAATTGAAGAACTTAAATCAGAAGGGCTGGCCGTGGACAGTTTTTCGTGATTTTCTTATAACATACTTATTTGGGCACAACTAAAAAATGTATACTCAAAACAACAACTTAAATCAAGTGTTTCAAATGCACTGCTTGTGCTTCAAAGCAAGTTCGTTCACAATATTATGGTATAATTTTTGTAATACAACGCAATTTTCTCGTACAGTGGATGCTGTAGCGTACATACATTGTTGCAATTCAACTTCATTACGTATCTCAGAAGCACACAGCTTAGTTTTCTCATATGTCTCCATAAATAATTATAGCCGTCTTCCTTCGTAACCATTGCTTAACATTTGCAAAATGTGAGGGTGCTCTATCGTGTAATAATCACTTCCTATTTATTAATAGAACGTCTTCCAATCATTCAGGAAGCTCATTATTAAAAAAGTAGGGTTGCACGTGTGGTTCAACCAAATGATTTTCTATTCACGTACGTCAGAACATATTTGCGGAGCACTGGATCTTGGATGGCCATCTACTGCTTCAAAGAATACGTTCGGGAAGAATTCTTCCGCAATCTCTAATTTGGGTTTCACGCATTCATTGGTGCAGACAAACATCAGCTAGTTGCTCATGATTCCTAGAAGAGGTATGGAAAAAGCAACTAACTATTCGTCGCCCGAGAACTCCTTTTGGATCATTGCAAAAATCTTAGTAGTAGTAAGAAGAATAATATCCCAATAGTCAGGAGATACTGAATACCTAATTAAATTTAGGGGTTTAAGTCAAACGATTTTAATTTTCAAACCCCCCAGTTCTTTAATATTTTACTAAGCAAAAGGTTAAAACAATTTCGAGTTGTTTTGAAATATAGATAGTCGGAACAATCATCTACATTCCGCTGTTGGTAAAAAAGGTTTTATGGAAGTTTATTGAAACACAAACTGTTCCTCAAAATCGGAAATATGGTTATCACAGACGCAGGTACATACATACGTATGGGCAGATATTTATAACCACCATGTTTAGGATCTAATTGATCCAAAAATGGAGTTTGCGAATATCTCAAAATTAAACTTTTTCAAAGAATTGTTACATTCCCCGTTGCTATACCCAGACTACTGCAAGATTTCTAGATCTCGACACCCTAAAGTGTAAACAGAGGAGATTAAGTTAAGTTTCCTTGAATGTATTTTCTTTGAATACTGACAGCTGGCTTAAAAACGTTCCATCACCACAAGTTAATGTATTTATCTAATTTTAAGCTATTTAGTAGCCAATTACAATAGTACACAAAAATTCAGAAATGTGCCATATCAATTTTGAAGTAAAGTAATTGAAAATAGGGAAATACCTTATGATATTTCTGCGAAAAAAAGTTATTTGGTATTGTTGGCGGCTGCAGTTTGATCTTTCAAAACTGTGTACCGCCAAAGTTAGTAGGGAAGCGACGAAGTCTTTGAAAGCCACTGTACAAGGCTTGTTCAACTGAAACCCATCTTTGATCAACTTGCCCTTGAAAACAAATGCAATAATTCAAATTTGTTAATGTTAGTTGTGTTTGTAAGAAACACATTAATAGGTTTCTGGAGTTTGAATTTGATTCTGACTTTTAAAAATGAAATGGCGTTTGTTGTTGTAAATCCGACAAGTTTGATCAGCGTGCGGTCCTACAATTCTTAAGCACTGAGGGTTCTCTGCAGCCATTGCAGATTCATACGCAAATGCTAGCAGTGTATGGAAATGCAAGTATTGAGATTTGTACCTACCGCAGTGGAGAAGCATAAATGGGGCAGCTGAATAGCCACCCCGATATCCTGATTTAAATCCAGAGCATTATTATTTTTGCGACCATGTGAAATATGTGTGTACTAATACGATGCATCATCGTCAGCAACAGCCTCTTTCGTCCCATTGTTGGGCATCGGCCACTTCTCTGCTTTTCCTCACCGCCAAGGTAGAAACACGGAGGACCTACAGTTTAACGTCGAATTCGAACAACAGAAATTCCAGTTAGTTATTTTAGATTGACCCACTAGTTCCATTTGCCTTAAGTTATTTGATAATAATCAACGACAATCAAAGAGTGCGTGGTCAACAACAACAAGGCGACCAGGAATAAACATTCATAAACAAAACTTGCTGCTTTTAACTTCCTTTACATGCAGATCAAGTTTGCAATACACTTTTAAAAATACCTTGTCGGTAGGGGAGACCGGGGCAGGTTGTAACACGCGGCGAGTTGTAACATATTAAAAAATTCCCTGAAAGAGAAATCTGGCAACCCCGCATCATGTATAGGCTCCTTGAGAACGTTGCAAACATCAGTTCCATGTAGACAGTCAAGCGAGCGGCATTCAAGTTATTATTATTTCCGAGGTTGTTTATCTTTTGAGCACGTAAGTAAATTTAGACCTGGTACTTTTATTTCAATTAACTACCATTAGAAACCGACTGAACTTTAGTTTCTTTAACAAAAAGGAGTCATTGCACACTGAGTTATTATAATGATACGGAATTCCAGTGATATGATGTTTACTTTTTCATCTACAGAGACAAAACGGCAAAAATCAAGCTCGGGGCAAATTGTAACAAGCTGCTCCGGGCAAAATGTAACATGTTACAATTTACCCCGCTATACATGCAATGTATCTACATCCCTACTTTTTAATTCTTAGAATGAGAACGTACATTAAGAATACGGAAAGAGGTTTTACTTCTAAAGAAGACATGGAAGAGACAGTAAACAGAGTTGTACATAATAAGGAGTCAGTACGTTCAGTGGCAAAAGCTCTAAATATATGTCACGTAACTCTCTCCAGATATGTGAAGAAGGTAGAAGTATCCGAGGCTCGCGTCGTGTTAGATAAAGTAGGCTGTAGTCGAAATCCAGTTTTTAATGATCAGCAATCAGCCAGCCTAGTTGAATATCTAAAAAACGCTTCAAAATTTATTTTGGTTTAACTCCCAAGGAAGTCCGCAAATTGGCTTACGTGTGTGCGTTGAACTATGATATTAAAATTCCTGAATCCTGGAAGCAAAACAAATGTTCTGGAGCAGATTGGCTGACAATATTTCTTAAAAAAAAGAGGGATCTCTCTATTAAAACCCCAGAACCTACAGGTTTACAAAGAGCAACGAATTTTAATAGAGCCAACGTTTCTCTTTTTTTGATAAACTAGCTAACCTCAGAGATAGATACAGTTTTACCGCTGCTCAGGTATGGAACCTGGACGAGACAGGGGTAACTACCGTCCAGAGAGCGAGTAAAGTTATAGCCATAAAAGGAATGAAGCAGGTCGGTGGTATTGGTAGTGAAAGAGGCGTACTTGTCACTGTATGTGTGGCCGTAAGTGCGATTGGAAATTCCACACCTCCCATGTTTTTGTTCCCCAGAAAAAAATTCCAAGACCACTTTATTAGAGATGGTCCTCCAGGGTCCATTGGTGCAGCCAATGGTTCTGGCTGGATAACGGCCGAATAATTTTACAAATTTATGGAACACTTTGTAGCTCACGTTAGGCCATCAAAAGAAAACCCTATCCTTGTATTATTAGACAATCACGAGTCCCATTTAGCAATAAAAACTATAAACTACGCAAAAGAAAGTGGGGTAATAATGTTGTCATTTCCACCCCATTGTTCACACCGTCTCCAGCCATTGGACAAGAGTGTCGACGTCCCGTCTTTGGTTCGCGATGCACTACCACTAGCAACCACTCCAGTAAACATAATGAAAGGTTTTAAAGTTTCTGGCATAGAACCTTTTAACCGAGAAATTTTTGGTGACGATGAGTTTTTACCGGCAAGTGTGACAGTTCAACCTCCACCACCTCCATCTTTTCAACAGTTGAACTAGAACTTGTTGCTACAACTTCCAAAAACAAGACTACATTCCCTCCACAGTTTGCTCGTCCCCTTCCTAAACCTGAGTAACGAAAGGCAACAACTAGAGATCGGAAAAAACGAAAGTCTGCGGTTCTTACTGACACACCGGAGAAAAATGCGCTAGAAGAAGAACAAAGCGGTAGAAAATTCAAAAAGTCCAAAGAAATTACAAAGGCAAAAGTGAAGAAAGTAAAGAAGAAAGTTTGGGTAGAATCAGATGAATCATCAGATGAGTACTTTTGCTTAGTTTGCACTGAAGCATATGGCAATAGCAAACCCAACGAACACTGGATTAGGTGCAGTCAGTGCAAAATGTGGTCACATGAGATTGTACTGACGGAAAATTTCCATATATTTAAAATAGAGCTGGATCTATAATTGTTAAAGATTTTTACATATGTATATAATCGATTAGTTCATGACATATGTAAGTAGCAATTCACGCAAAGTAATCCCTGATTGATGAAAACAGTTCCAAGAAAAAATTGTGAATTGTTTTTTTTGTTACAACCTGCCCCGGTCTCCCCTAACGTATGAATACTTTTTGAAACCTTGATGTTTCATTTTGCCACCTTTTTATATACAGGATGACTCTACTAAGACGAATCAGCTTGATATCTCGGTTATTTGAAATATTACAATTATTTTTGGACAGATTGTAATAGACAGTGCCCTCTAGGTATAGGCGCCATTAACAATATTTTTTGGTCATTCCGAAGAAGTTAAATAATTGTTAGAAACCACTTATAAAAAATATTTTTTCTGAAATTAAAATTTTAATGTTGACCATTGGTTAGAATCTTGTTCTATGTAGTACTGAAGATAAAAAAAAACAATATAAGAGGGCTCCTAAAATAATTAAAGAAATGTTGTGGATTTCGTTTAGAAGTTCAAATCTATGGGGTATTAAGGTAAAATAAAATTTTGTACAAATCTGTAATTCATAATGGGAAAGAGTTTGTGGCTTCCACAAGCTATGCCCCCCTCCCCCCGAATACCGCTACGCCATTGGCTATTATATATTACCTATCAAAGTTGATACAAACAACCCCGCAGCGTAGGCATAGCCAAAGCTTATGTTTTCGGATTTGTCTTCTATAAAAGATACAAGCCGGTTCAAAAGAATTGGCCCTGCAAACCCTGCAATATCGGCTGTAAGTTTTAAAATTCCAATTCCATAAAACTCAACCCAAAAACACTTGTGCAAAGCTTTAAAAAGTGAAACATTAGGTCTGCTTGTGCCTTGGAAAGCTACATCTGGAGGAAAGAGTTCGGTACTTGTGGAAGTGGTTGCTGCACTGTGCTCTGCAAACAACTTCAGATAAAAAAGTATTGTTGTTTTATTATTTAATGAAGTACCAAATGTATGTTCAGTAGATTTGCTTTCTGTTTCCTCGTTACCACTGAGGGCTCGATCAAGTTTGGATCCGAGGGTGGCACAATTTAAAGAAACCGGCAGGTCATACAGATCATCAGGATGGTTCAATCGGCCCTCAACTCCTTTATTCATTAAAGGGCTAACCCAGTAAAATAGCAGTTTGGAAAGCCAAGTGCTATCTTCCATGGCTACCCCTAAATAATGTGGATCGCGCTCTTCCAGAAAACGAATATAAGGGTTGTTGCCTAGTAATGGCTGGGTTTCGTTTGTCTATGACATACATTCAAATGACGTAAAATTCCAATTTCTAACTAACATAAACCTACCTCTGTGTAAGTCAAATAAACTGTGTCCCCTTCGCTCGGAATTAGCGTGAAGCCGTATAGAATTTGAAAAATTACCTTAACAATACTAAAGCTATAAGCTAGGGAAATACTAAAATCTTTTGGTACGCGGGACTTATAAATTAAGAGGTGAGTTCGCAGTGAAATAACGCTTAAAACGGCCAGCAGGGACCACAAAACGCACATAAACACGGGTCCGCGCGGGCTTAAACCCAACCGTTTCCTTAAAACTAGAGCATACCCTAAATGAGTCAGCCATGCTATGCCTTCTACGGCTGACAAAAAATAAGCAATTTTTTCGATGTGAGTTTCCGTTTTGTTTATATCTATATACGTTTGAAGCAATGGCAAAGCGACTAGAAACGCCACGATTACGCATCGTATATTTATGGCTAACGATTGGGTTTTGCCCCTTAATACATAATTTACTTGCTGGCCGAAATAATAGGCAGATACGGCAGCTAGTAACGAAAGAACCGGAATTTGGAGGCATAACTGTTCAAAACAAAGACCCAAATCCCGCGTTTCTGCAGACCATAGTTTCAAACCTCCCGGGCCACACAAATCTTCCCACTGCCAGCGCCACTGCGGAGAAACGTCGAAGCTGCTCTGGTTAGCCATCGAGCTGTGGATAAACAAGAAGACTGTTAATTCGCTATTTATAATTATGTTGTGATTTTGTTGTTTAAAAATATGTAATTGTATTTCACAAATTACGATTTGTAATGAAAATACTTAAAATTCTTTATTCAGATACTGTGATGCAAGGATTATATAGCAGAAGTAATCTAAGCTGCAATTCTTACACGGTGTGAGTCATTCGAAACACTTACATCTGTTAAATTACCAAAGTAGGTAGATTATGAGTGTTTCAACGTATTCATCATATAAATTCACTACACTGGTACGTATTTTCTTAAACACAAACTTTTTATTAGAATAATTAGTATTACATTTTAACAACACCGTTTTTGTTTAGGTTATCTACGAAGTGTCACAAGTTTAGTTTTGAACCCCACCTGTTTCCGTGGATAGCATTCGGGAAGTTGAGTTCGTAGTTGAAGATAAATTCCACGGAGGTCGCTAGTAGTTAAATACGAAGCGTTTGAGGTTCATTTCATCGATTTGAATCCTTAAAATTGCAGACATACTTCATAGAGGGCGCCTGCATCATGGAAATTCAAATAAATCAACCTGATTCTGATAATAAATCTCCATGTTCAATAAATTTTTCCGATATCACAGAAAATTGCGAACTATCACCATCGACAAACAATAATACATTTGAAATGATTATTGATTATTTAGCTAATAATGAAGAAGTATTGTGTAAAAGTCAACAAAGGGATGAGGAAGATATAAACACAGACGAGAAAAGAAAAATTTTATTAGACATATTTGACAAAAGCATATCCAATTTTCTTTCGCGTTTTGGCCAGTTCTTTAATGCCGAGCAGGCCAAATTTTTTGAACAATATCAAGATGATCCTAAAGACGGTTACGAAGTCGAATTTCACTTAAAAAACATTTCTCAAATGAATTCTAAAAAGAAGAGGCATCGGCATTTAAGAAATAAGAGGTTTGGTGCATTGAAGCGCTTGGAGAAGGAATCGTATTTTTCAGAAACAGAAATGATGAAACGAAATCCTTTACTCTATGAACAATTGGTGGGGCAGTATTTAACAACGAAAGAGAAGAGACTGCGTGATTACCGAGGTGACAAACCGAAAACGTTTGTGGGTGTTTTAATGGATGGTATAGAAAAAGAGCAAACTGAAGTAAAACGGCAAGTGCAAGAAGAAGCAGAAGATGCAGCGATGGAAGAAGAAGATTCCGATTATTCTGAAGATTCTAGTAGTACAGATACGGACGAAATGGGGGAACCCAAACCATCAACTTCTAAAAAGAAGTCACATAGAAAACCGCCTCAAATGCTTTGGGGTGAATTTGAAGATGTACGCAAACGAGTCCAACCCGAATCAAAGGTGTATGGAAATTTAATTTCAGCACAAGAACGCAAGCTTCTAAGGAGGAGTTTGTCAGTATTATGTACCAGAGTTTTCTAGACGGAGAAGATGATGATTTTGATTACAATACTGTTGATAATAACGAGGAATATGACAATATTGAGATACTAGAACATGATGAAGAGGAGAAATACTTTGATTCAGAAGACCCTGAGGATATGACAATGGTGGATGATACTGCAACTAAAGCAAAAGAAAATAGTAGTTCTGAAGATGAGTTAGATATGTACATGAATGCGCTGAATCAACATCCTGCTGTTAGTCAGCTCTCTGAACACATAAAAAAACTTTAAATAGGTTCATTCTGTGATTTTCATTTGCATTAGTGTGTTGTAAGATTGCGTATAGGGTATTTAATATAACTTATTTTTAATACCTACTTTGAAGCTTATGTAAGCTTAAGTTTAATTGCATATGTTTTGTTGTGTCACCTTTTTTTATTCCTAGATAACTGTACTCTTTGCCTTAAAATAATAAAATCAATAAAAACCCAAACTGAGGTAAACAGTTCTAATATTACAATAATCTGTACAAGGGAAGAGGGAAAACCGAATATATTATAAACAAATACTGTAATTATATAAGATTTAAGTAAGATAAGTTAGGTGGAATACCCTGTATGAATAAAATTTACACATTAATTTTCGATTTTAAGTGGATATAAACACACAGGAACTACAAGCTATGCAGCAATGAAAAGAATGGTTTGCAACAGCATTAGATGGAAAGCTGCCAACCAATCTGCGGATTGAAAAGGAAGAAGAAGAATTGGATATTATTTTAATAAGCCAATATTAATATCGTACTTTTAAGAGCCGAATAAATTTGTTAATTCTTTTTTGGCTTTTTAAGTGTATAAATTTTAAAGTTGCTAACTGTTGAAGTCCTGAGATCTCATATTGAGATGTATTTAATAAAATATATAATAAAATAAAACCAATGTCAATTCCCACAAAAAATTAAAATTTTTTTGTGGGAATTGACGTTGGTTTTATTTTATTATATATTTTGTTGTATGAAGTTGTGCTTTAACAACCATTGAGCATTTTAACTGAAATTCTAATAACTGACTTTAAAGATCTAGTTGAACGAAAGACCTTATTTTTTGAATTTCTTCCGTTTCATAGTCTGCCAATGGTATTGAGTGTTTATTGAGTAATTATTACCAAATTAGTTGTGTTTGCAATTAAAATGAAACTCACAAACTTGTTAATTGTTTTTTCGTTTACTTTGTGGACATTTCGCATTAAAAGTAAACTCACCGGCACAAAAAACAAGTCGCCCAGCTTTTTAAGTAATAGACGTTTTTTTGTCAGTTATAATATAAAAAATACTAAAGTTTTAAAATGTAACTTCTTTCCTAATCTGTTTAAATTCGATTGTAACAAAAAACTGCTTTCAATTTGTTTTTAAATTGTTTCTTTACATGGTTTTAACTATTTGGGTAAAAATAATGACCGCAGAAATTATTGCATTTGGGCAAAGTTATCTTGGCATATTCAATTATTTTTACTGTGACACAAACTAAAGCTCAGATTAGTTTGTTAACGTTCACAGTTATGGCTGTAGGGGAGACCGAGGGGAGTTGAAACAATTTTGACAATCTTGGTCATTTTTGCTTTAATTTCTGGCTTGGATCTTATACGAGTTTTCGTTTCTTCGAAATTAGGGTTTTTAACTGTTTTCTTAGCCGCCCTAGCTGCTTCAATTGCAGCTAATTCATCCTTTACAGGAGTGTCAGTTAAGACAACGGATTTCACCTTTCGTCGATTACTTTTATTTCCTTTCCTTGATGGAGCCTTTGGTAAGGGTCTGAGAGTTTTAGGTGAGAAAGGAGTTGCCGTCACCACGACTGAAGTATCACGTGATGTAGATGCTACAGGTACTGTACTAGATGTAAAATCTGTGGACGGAGCAACTGCTCCAGTGGTTGAGGGCAGCGTGGAAGTACCAGGCGTTACTTCAGACATCGCCAGATCAGGTGAGTTCTTATCAGGGTTTTCTACATAATTGGACACATCTTTCGCAGGGGTTAGTGGACGTTCATCAGTCATCACTGGTGCTATCATTCGCATTCACAGGACTTGGTGTGCGTTCTTCACTTCTTGAATTTCCCACCAAGTTGGAGCTGGATGGGCCAGGGTTCTCGGCGGCAGAACTCTCGGAAGTTACCAAAGGCCGATTAGTAAGTTGGCTCCTAATGTAATCAGCGTCCTGGAATATTTCGGTGTTAACTGGCCAAAGTCCGGTCGTGGTGAATCCGGAAGATATATTGCGCGGTGTGACTGCGATATCAAACGACGTTTTCACTATCCCAGGAATATCATAGATTGTCACGACTTTTCCTGGATTAGATAGCATCCAGTTATCGCAAGTAGTGTTAACTGCTTTTTTTACCGGCCCAAAAATGCCTCTATCCATTGGCTGCAGTTTATGGGTGCAGTGAGGAGGAAATGTAAGTAAAATTATCCCATTTTCTTTGCAGAATTCAATATTTTTAACTGCTGTGTGAGAAGCGTGGTTATCTAATAGCAATAAGACTTTATTTTCTTTTGATGACCTAACTTGGTCTCTGAAGAATTCAAGAAAGCTATGAAAGTCATTTTCTTGCGTACAACCTGATCCATTAGCAGTACCAACTGATTCAGAGGGTCCATCGCGTATAAAATGGTCGTTAAATCTTTTCCGCGGAAAGATAAACATTGGGGGTATATGATTCCCAACGCGTTTCCAGCTAGAGCTAAAGTAACTAATGTTAACCTCTCCGCTGAAGTCATGGCACTCACTTGTTTCTGTCCTCGTCTAGCAATGATGCGGTCAGGTTTCTGAGCAGTAGTGATGCCAGACTCGTCAACGTTCCATATATCCTTCCCTTGCAGCTTGTATTTGTCAAGTACCTACAGAGGTGTAATTTTGAAAAAATAGTTCCACATTTGTGCGATTGAAACTTGTAGCTCGAGCAATGCGTGTTGGTTGAGGTAGTCTCAAAGAAAGAATAGGATGACGTTTCATAAAAGATCGAAGCCAAACTTCACCTGCCATTTCCTGGTCAACCCAAGAAGGAGGACATTTTCTGTTATGCTCCACAGCCAACCTATAGGCAAAACTTCTGGCTTCCTTAGTGCTTAGGCCGAAGTTAGCAGCAGCACAGTTTAAGAGATAGTCACAGAGTACATTCTCCTCTGAAGATGAAAACACAGTCTTTTCTGGATATCCAACAGACGGGGGAGTTGTCGTTTCATTACCTTCATAAGCCTTTTTTTTAATATACCTGTAGAGGGAAGTATGGTTGACGTTGTAACTCGAAGCCGCATCATGGAAACTTTTCTGACGCAATGTTATTTCTTCTGCGGCGAGCTCGTATATATCGCGACTCGCCATACCTCTATCCGTCTTTCTTTTTTAATCAGCAGGCATGCTGAAACAAAATAAGCAAAAAAACAAATAAACCTCACCGTATAAGCAAATCAGCCATACAAAACTTAAACGAGGTGAGTTGAAACAGTCTGTTTCAAATCCCCTCAGTAAGAAAAATCATCCCAATTTTTATTCAATTGAAAACCAAGAAGCAAAACACAAAGAAATGAGCTGTACCACGGCTATGAATTGAATCGTTAGTTAATGAGTTTTCGAAACATATATAACACAAACCAAAATACAAACGCATTATCAAAATATAGGTAACTTAAAAAAACGTTTAAAACTTACTTTTCACGATTTTAGCGACGTGGGAGCCAGAACGACACAACTACAGACTTTAAGTCACGGACGCGAACTGAGGGGCCCGCGGGTAGCGGGAAGCGGATGAACTGCGAAATTGCCAGTTCGCTAAGGGTAAGTTCCGCGAAATCAGTGCTGTTTCAAATCACCTCTGTTTCAAAACACCTCGGTCTCCCCTAAACCCTGAAACAGCATCTGCTATTATTGCATTACTTCAAGACTGAAGAAGTCAGCGATTTGTGGCTTTGCAATGTGGAATATCCAGAAGTACGGGAGACCCGGGAGTCTTTGGACATTTTTTATACTTATATCCCTAAAATCTGTAAATGAGCAGCGGATTGTATCTCGTTATTAACTTTGACTATCAGATGTCTCTTAGACACTGACTCATCGCAGTAAAGTCATTGCGCCCAAAACTGCTATCATTAAAGGACGAGCGTGTAATATGTCCATTGTCTCCTCACCCCAAGGAGACAGAGGACTGGGCCTAGAGAGAAAATTGACAGCATAGATATATTCAAAAAACTTTTTTTTTTTCACAAAAATGGTAAGAAAAATAGGTAAGTACGTAAACATATTCTCTTTAAATGTTAGTATAAACACTTATTGCAAGCTGTACTCTGGCAAGCCAATATTAAAATACACCATTCCTTCAAATCTGGACCTACTCGCTTTAATTGGAGTAGGTAATACCGCCATAACATCGTTAAAATTAACTGTGGCCGAAGATTCGGAGGTGAAGCAAAATCTATTCGACGGAATATTCCTCTTCATTAATGTCATCTACAACAGCAACGTACTTTCTAACGCATGCTTTTCCATAGACATTAACCACAATATAATCGCCATTAGAAATACCTTTCTCTTTCTTATCTTCTTGGAAATCCAAACTATCATCTGAAGAATGGTCTGCGTAATCTACTTGGGTGCTCTCATCTTCGGATGACTCATCCTGGAGTACTTTTCTCTTACTAGCTGCTTTTCTTTTTCTGCAATGTTATCTTCTTTTTGTTTCAGCTCTTCTTCCAGCAAAACTTTCTCTGGTGTGTCGGTTGCAATCTTGCAACGGCTCCGCTTTCTTCCTCTCTTGGAATTTTTGTTTCTGCGGGGCGCTATTGGGAAAGGCTGAATTACGTCAGGAGGTATAAAGTTATGTTTGTCTTGCTTTGAGTTGCACAGTGACATTTTCGGAGTTAGTGGTTCATTCGAGGTTGCTAGTGGAATCGAAGTAGATGGATTCGGAGTTCTATCGGCGAAAGATGTTGAGGGCACATGGATATTTACTGTCATCGGGCGATTAGTAACGGCCGAAGATAAAAACTCCTCTTCACCAAATATGTTTCGATCGAATGGAACATTTCCTGTGCATCGAAATCCGCCTTTTATATTCACTGGGTTGGCTGCCCTATCTCAAGCTTTAAGACACATGGAAGGCAAACCATAAATACTTAACGTTTGTCCAGGATGGGAAAGCATCCAGGAATCAGCTGCTTGACTGAAAAATGCATTAAATGGGCCAAAAATAGCCCTGGGGTTGGAGTTTATGGGATGTGTGTGGCGGCAGAAATCAATAGCATTCAGTGACACGTGTGATTCATGGTTTTTCACAAAATGTTCTAACACCTTCAAAAAGTTTTCCGGTAGGACATGCCAACCCTAAAGGTCCATTATTGGGTATTCCTTTCATCATTCTAGTAGCGTCAAACCTACGGCGTGAAAAGATCCAGACCGGTGGTACAGCGTTCCCATTTACACAAATTATGCCAACATGAGTAATTAATTCACCTCTCTCCCTGGATGTGACTTTTCCTATCTGATGTTCGCCCTTTTTCCCTACGATCTTCTGCACTTTTTGCACAGCTGTGAAACCCGCCTTGAAAAAAAATTAAATCTTAATTTTCTTTTTATATACGTAACTACCTAGAGAAGATCGATGTTACCTCACCCAAATTGTAGATTTGGGCTGGAGTAAAGGACCATTGGGTAATAACATCATGTAAGTTGTTTTAAAAAAGTTTCACAATGGTTTTATTGAAGCTGGTCATACGAGCCTTGCGAGGTTGCTTCCGGCTTTCTCACTGATAACTGCGGATGTCTACGAATAAAGCGCGTGAACCAAGACTCTGACGTCATTTTCGCCTCTTCCCATTTGTTTGGCATCTTTCTCGTATTCCTCGAAGCATATTCATATGCCAAACACCTCACTGATTTAGGCGTGAGACCATAATACATTGCTGCAACTTTCAGTAAGTAAGCTTCCAATTCTATCTCCATTTCAGATGTGAGGATGTGGTTCTTAGAAAAATCTGGTTTGACCTCCATATTATCCATTCCGATATCTTTTGCCTTTTTTACGTATATACCAAGTCTGCTTTTTTTGACGTCATAACGCTCAGCACTTTTCCTTAGGGTTAAATTATAGCTTATAACGGTTTTGACGGTTCGTTTCACAGCCGCCGGATTGAATCTCTACCGGTTTTTTTCTTTTAGAAATTTGGCATCTTCAAAATAGTGAAATCTCCAAAAGAAAAAAAGATTAAGTCCTCTTAGGAGACTTTGGACAGTCAATTTTCTTATGTCCATTATCTCCTCGGTATGCTCACACATATTTTAAAAACAAGTAAACTCACGTGATAATAATCAAACGGTTTTTTTTCATATAATCTCAAATTATAATCATCCAAGAAGCAGCTGACAAAATGTGGGATGAAATAAAACATTAATTGTGAAAATATATCTTACGATGTCGACTTTGAAAATTAGATCAGACTTACCAAAACTTAAAAAACTATTTTCACTTTTTTACAAATGCTTTGAGAGACAGCTCATGCACAGTTCACAACTTAACTGCTACTGAAACACTATACAAAACAACTAGAAGTCACGTATTGCTTATGTGGCGGAAAATATGAAGCTGTCCATCCTCTTCTCGCGTCCAAAGTCGCCTGGGTCTCCCCTACTGTGCAACGAGTTCATGCACATTATTTGGAAACTGGTGCCAACACAAGACGACCTGCTATTGGCCCTCAACGACGAACTAACACCCATGATGACCGCTTTATCATGTTACAAAGCTTGCAAAATCGTTGTTTTACAGCTGTAAGAATCAGAAATCGTCTTCATCACGTTCGGGATGTAAATGTAAGGGAGCGGACAGTTAGATGAAGACTTGGAGAAAGAAATCTTACCAGTTGCATACCTGCTACAGGTCCAGAACTTCACAGGCGTCATCGCATAGCGCGACTTCAATTTGCCAAGAAGCATATAAACTGGGGAGAAAACGAATGGAGGCAAGTTTTATTCACAGACGAGTCCAAGCTTTCTCTGTGATCTCCCGATGGCTTTGAAAGAGTATAGCGAAGAGCCCTAGAGTCAGCTACCAATGAGGTTCAGTTATGGTTTGGGCTGGAATTTCTTTAAGGGCACATGCAGAGTTGTACATCGTTCCAGGAGGCTCCCTGACAGCTGGCCGGTATGTTAAAGAGATTCTTCAAGATTTGTGTTCAATACTTTCTCTTGATGCATGATAATGCAAGACCTCATACCGCAAGAATCACTCAACAATATTTGGACGAAGTTAACATCTCCGTTATGAAGTGGCCAACAGTAAGTCGAGATGCCAATCCCATTGAACATGTTTGGGACATGCTTGGTCGCAGAATTCGAAGTCGTGCTCCTGCTCCTTTGACTTTGAATGCGGTGCGGCAAGCACTTTTAGAGAAATAGGAACTTATTCCTCAGGAAGGCATTACACGCTTAATTTTAAGGATGCCCCGAAGAATGTGAACAATTGTGTTACGCTATTTCGCGCATCGTTAGAGTAAGGGGGGTGACGCCCAGGGGGAAGCTCATTTTGTGTAAAAGAGTCTTGGTCTAGCTGCCTCGAAAGAGTGTCGTATGCCGCTCGTAACTCAAATTTCACATTCGTGGTGATTTAGAATCGCGGCTTCCTAACCGGATATAACGAATGCGGAATCTGTTAACCGGATATAACGAATGCGGAATCTGTGAGTGCCTTTTTGGGGATGTAAGGAACATGTAGCTCTTGAAGTCGGGTTTTTTAGAGGGTTAGATTGTGTGATCTCGAAGCTCTGAGGCCTCATATTCTCCGTTGTGGAGGCTTTACATTGGGGATTACGTTACTACAGCAGCCGCCTACGTCGAAAGGTCCGAAGTCAGAGCTACCGCTACTATCTCGATATCCATTTCCAATTTTTGAAGTGCATGACTGACGTCAGTCTACATCTGTCGGCCGTTCCGGGCCCAAAATTTTCCATTTGATCGCGCAGCTTTGTCAGAGCGGATCCCCTCTCCAACTGACGCTCCTGACTGGGTTGTGAGCGTGCGGCGGGGAGCAACCTGGTGGAGGGTGGCCGCCATCCTCGAAGGAAGCACCCGGAAGGTCGGAGTAAGTGACTCCTGTTCAATCTACTTTGAATTTGGTTAATGGTGAGAAGCTGCTACTACAGGTAGCTTACCAAGATTGTGATATATGTAATTTGTACAGTTGTGTTTATGATTGTCAATATTCAAAGCTATATACTGGTAGCATTCACCTTTGCTGTTGGTTTATAATATTTTATATGTCACAGTTCAATTCTACTACCATTACCGGTATTATCATTTCATATTGTATTGTTATTTATGTTGTGTTGTATGGGTAATTTGGTACCGAATTCTGGTGGGTTAATCTTGAATATATGATATATAATTACAGATGCCTATTTGTGTGTTTTATTCTTATTAAGAGAATAGTCTGGACCCAACGAGAATTTGGTGGTCTGTCTCGTTGGGATTTTGTTATCTGCCTAGTAGTAGCTTGGATTAACTGGCGCCACGCACATCCCTCTGCGAGAACCCACGACCTTCTCCACTGGTCAGCAAGCCGCTGCTACATCTGTGGACGTCCAGGCCCACATATAGTGTTCGGCGATTTTAAACTGTAACAATTGTTAATGTATGTGGATGCAATACCCGCTATTGCAAAACTTTTCTTGATTGTTGGCATACGAATTGTTTGTGTTTTTATTGTTTAAACGCCTTTTTGTTACAAAATCAAAATGTTGCTGTTTTTCACTTTTTTTCGTTTTGTCTTGGAAGCAGTTTTTTTTACTTTAAATAAACAGTTAATAATCTTTAAATTAAATAAAACAAGTTGTTTTGTTTGTTTTTAGACAATAGTTTCGGTATTTATTTATAAAAAGCTAAAATTACGCGTTTTTCTAAAAAAATTAGGTGGCCCGTTTTTCGTGCCGGTGAGTGTATATTATTAAAAATTATTATTATAATACAAGTCCAAATCACTTCACTTTAGATGTACACAATATGAAAACTGTTCTCTTGAGTGTCCAATTTTCCTGAAGTATTAAAACCAGCTAAATGTGCTTTAAGAGTTAAAATGTCCTACAAGTAAATAAAAGTTCTGCAAATATTCTTAGCCTTTTTGTAAATATTTTTTATAAGTTTCCGGGGATATCTTTGCAATATGTATAAACTATTTAGAGCGGGTTTCAGTGTACAAGACCACACCTTTACATTACGGCAGCTGGCGGAGAAAATAATTAAAAAAGACAAGAAAGTATACCTCTGTTTTATAGATATGAAGAAAACTTTCCATACGATTCAAAGAAGCAACATTTGGAGAAGTTTGGAAAGAAAGCGTGTTAACCTAATAGAACCTAATAGAAACAATCAAAAGTGCTTAGCCCTTTATTGTTCTTCTGCATCATGGACGATATAATAACAGAATGTAACCAGAAGATGAAAAAATACAACATTGGTTAGAGATACCTACAAGTAATTAACTTAGAAGTATGTGTGTTCGCTGATTACGTGGTGTTGTGTGCTAACTCGGACACAAATTTAAATTATAACCTAGAAGTGTGGAAAGAAGTTCTAACAAAATATAAACTGGAATTAAATGTGAATAAGACGAAAGTGATAGTGATAACGAACAACAACACAGTAGTGAATATCAAAACTAAAAAATGAGACCATAGAGCAAGTTGGGCGGTTTCAAATACTTGGGAACCATAATACAATATAAAGGAATCTGGAATGACGAGCTAAATAGTAAGATAAGTGCGGCAAACAGAGTTTATCATATATCTGTACATAAATTTTTTAAATAAAAAAGAAGTGTCCGTCCAAACCAAGGTGACTGTATACAAGACTATATATCTACCGACACTAATCTATGGAGGAGAAAATTGGGTACCTACTGAGAAACAGTAAAACGGCTTCAGGCCTCAGAAATGAAATTCGTAAGAAAAATCTTGGATATCAGGAGAATAGACAAAATAAGAATTGGGAGTATTAGGGAGGTACTGCAAGTAAAATCCCTTCGTGGGAAAATAGAAGAACACAAACTGAGGATGTTCGGACACCTGAGAAGGATGAACGAAAACAAACAAGTAAAGAAAATTTGGGAGGCAGGAACAACATGCAAAAATCGTAAAGGGAGACTAAGGCGGACATTGAACGACAGTGTAGAAGAGATATTAGAGGCAAGAGGCAAATCATGGAATGAAGCAAAGAACATGGAAAACTTGGAACAACTTCATCAAAGAACAAACATGAATTAGGAACCAACCAAACCTCGACACCTACGGGTACAAGAGGACCGGATTATGTATGTATGTATGTATAAACGAAAGTCTAAATGCTTAAACGCAAATGTGTCTTCTTCGTGTTCCGTCTGCGTCATCGGAGGTTGAATATCATAATGGCTATTCTGACTTTAGATATTGCCGCTCTGAATAGTTCATTTGTGGGTCTGTTGAACTATTCCCTTAAGTTTCGTAGCCAAGAGGTTCGACGTCTTCCAACACTTCTCTTCCCTTTTATTTTTCCCTGCATGACTAGTGCATTAGCTGATATTTCTCTCCGCGCATGATATGGCCCACGTATTATAGCTTTTTTCTTTTGATTATTAACACCACTTCTCTCTCCTTACCCACCCTTCTTAATACTTCATCATTCCTGACTCGATCTACCCAGGATATTCTCAGAATTCGCCTGTATACCCACATCTCAAAGGCGTTGAGCTTATTCAGATGATCTTTCAGCAATGTCCATGCTTCCACGCCATATAAGAGTACTGAAAATACAAAACATCTTACCATTCTCAGTTTGAGTTCCAAACTTAAATCTCTACTGCAAAATACTTTTGCATATTCATAAATCTACTTCTTGCTTTCTTTATTCTCATTCGCATCTCTTCTATGTAGTTGTTTCTGCCGTTTACTGTTGTTCCTAGGTAACTGTACTTCCGTACTCTTTCGATCTGCTGATTACCTATGTATAATTGATTATTGATGTTATTTTTCTTGGTAATTATCATGAATTACGTTTTTATGATGTTCATTGTTAACCCAAATTCCACTTGCTTCCACTACTCTATCTAATAATCCTTGAAGTTCCTCAATATTTTCCGCAAGTAGAACCGTATCGTCTGTGAATCTGATATTGTTTATTGGTATACCGTTAACTTTGATACTCTGTTTGTCTGTTTCATTGCCTTCTAAACTTTTCTCATTATTCCTTCCGAGTATAGATTAAAGAAAGTTTTTATGATGTTCATTGTTAACCCAAATTCCACTTGCTTCCACTACTCTATCTAATAATCCTTGAAGTTCCTCAATATTTTCCGCAAGAAGAACCGTATCGTCTGCGAATCTGATATTGTTTATTGGAATACCGTTAACTTTGATATTCAGTTTGTCTGTTTCATTGCCATCTAAACTTTTCTCATTATTTCTTCCGAGTATAGAGTAAAGAAAGTTGGAGAAAGAACAAAGCCCTGCCTAATTCCTCGTCTAACTTCAAATTCTGTTGTGGTTTGATCTTCTACTCTCACCACTCCTCTTTGTTTATAATAGAGGTTTGCTATTATTCTTATGTCATTACTATCTATATTTTTTTTACATAGCAGTTGCATCAGTTTGTCGTGTTTACCTTTGTCAATTGCTATGTTGCAGTATACAAAGCAAGCGTAGACGTCTTGATTTACTTCTAGCAATAGTTGTATTAGGACGTTGAGGGCCAACAGTGCTTCTCTTGTGCTAAGGAATGTCTTGAGCATGCGACTTATGAGGCAGATAGTACGATGATCATTGCATTCTTTTGCACTTAATTGGTTAGGTATTGTGGTAAAAGTAGATAGAAACCAACCTTTTGCTACGATATCTGTATTATATATGGTGTTACATAGTTCTACCAACAGTGTTATTTGATGCTCGTCTATCAACTTTAACAAGTCAACCGTTACTTCATCAGAATCGTTCGCTTTTTTATCCTTCATTTGTTTAATTGCGTAGAGTACTTCCTCTTTAGTTATTCGTGGACCACTCACTTCTTCTGCATTTTCAAAATTATTGATTCGATTGTCGTTGTAAAGCTCTTCTACATATGATTTCCATCTTTCTAATTACTTTTCTATTCCCTTTATAGTAATCCGTGTTCATCGTTGAAACAAGACGCTATTTCCATTTCTTTCTACCTGTCATTTCTTTTATGAACATTTAAAAGGTCGTGTTTATCGTGCGTTTGCTCTATTTCTATACACTTTTCCGTAAGCCATGGTTCTTCCTCTTGACGAATCTTCTGCCTTATTTGTTTCTTTAATTCTTTATATTGCTGTATGTCTTTATTTTTGACCGTTCTTCTTTTGTCCATGATTTTTAGAATTTCCTCTGTCATCCACGTATTACATTTTTGTTTTTAAGTATTTATTAACCCTTTTTTACTTGGTTCTATTATGGCTAATGTTTAAGGAAATTTAATTATGTATTTACATGGGGCCTCGGTGGTCTAGCGCGGCAACGCGTTGCCACTCGAGGCCACAGCGAATTGTAGTCGTTCTGCTGGGGTTTCGAATCTCAGCTGGGGCGACCGCATTTCGCTTAGTTAAGTTTAGGGAGCATATTGCATGAATGTTTAGTGTGTAAGGGACGCCCATCTCTTTGTACTAAATCTCTTGGCTTATTGTACACCACAACTATGAATTTTGTTTGTCAGATTTTGCCCCGCTAGAAAAATCTCACAGTCCTCGGCCGGATTCGAACCCGCGTCCCTTGGATATAGAGGCAAGTGCGGTAACCACTAGACCACAGAGGCCGACTATTTTTTACTTAGTATGCAGAAAAATAATGAACCTCATTGTACGCTTAACACGCGGGCCGCATGTGGTCCGCAAGACTCCATAATGCGGCTCTTAGCCCGAAGCTTGAAGTAGGTATTATTAAAAAATAAAATGTAATTTAAAAATGTATAATATACTTAACATTGCAAATTATGGTAGTATTTATTCTGTAAGGAACACTGTTTTACACTCACTGGTATACTCTCCGCTGCCGATAAGGAACCAACCATGTGATTATGTTGTTGTTAGGATAATAAATTTAAAACCTTAGGGTCGAATTTGTTTTTTATTACTTTATATAATTAGCAATCAGAACATTAATACATTCTATGAGCTAATGTGTATACTATCTAGGCTTGGTTGGAAGACGCTTACTGGAGTCATCCCGCTTTTAGTTTGTTAGATCTTTTGGCCATTTCTTCTTAAGACGTCGGAGTTGAGGATCTTCAACCAGCGGTGCAATGGTTTCATTTGAGTGGAGTTGCGGGGTTGTTTAATGCTTGCTAGGATACTGTTTTATTAGCTCGCTCACGTATGGGATGTTGCGGTCTGAGTGGAGTGTTTGGTTTGTCACATACCAGGGTGCGCCTGGCATACTACGAATAGTTTTGGACTGGAAACGTTGAATAACTTCGATGTTAGATCTACTTGTACAACCCCACAGCTGACAGTCATAGGTCCAGATTGATCGGATGATAGTCTTGTACAACATTACTTGGCTGGCTAATGATAATGAGGAGTTTCTTCCAATGAGCCAATACATTTTCTTCATTTTTAAGTCCATTTCCTATCGTTTATTTTTAATGTGGGGTCTCTTTTTACCAATCTTCTATCGATATGTAATCCCAAGTATTTAACTTCATCTGATGAGGGATGTGCTTATTATTAAGGGTAACAGGAGGGCGCACCTGATGCTTTGTCGTGAATGTAAGGTGTGTTGATTTACTCTCATTTATCTTAATTCTCCACTTAAGAATCCACTGTACAATTTGATATAACTGTAGTGCCTCGGATTTTCGTTACATGTGAGTATCGCCGTCGGCAAATGTGCCTATTTCCGTTTGTTTTGGTGTTGGTAGATCAGAGGTAAATGGTAGATATAGCATAGGCCCCAGCAACTTCCCTGGAGTACTCCTGCTCCTATTTCTTTGATTTGGGATACTTTCTTGTTAATTTTTTTACTTACAATAATTTCTATCAAACTGCCAAGATTATTGTGAATAATTTGAGAGAATGTGGAAGCATTGCTGGAAAAGGGGATGAGGAAGACTTCTGAAAAGAATTGCATAAGTTATGGATAATGGCAGGGGTATCATGGAAGCAACTCCTTTTAAGTCGATCAGAACACTAACCCAAGAAATTGAATTGTCATACGGTATTTGTCGCACAGTAAAAAAAAGTTTGGGCGTGTTTCCATATAAAATGCTAGTGGTTCATCAACTTTTACCGCATGATTTCCAACCTAGAACAAATTATTGCCACTGGTTCGTAAATAACATAAATAATAATGACAAATTGGATCTTGCTTGGTTCAGCGATGAAGCCTGGTTTCACCTTAATGGGTATCTTAAGAGCCAACATATGAGAATATGGACAACAGATAATCCGTATATGTTTGCGGAAACACCGTTACATCCACAAAAGATCGGTTTATGGGTCGCTCTTTTAAAAAGGCGAATAGTTTACAAGGTTTTTCCAGAAAATATAACAGCCGATTATTATCTTCAGAATATCTTTTTCAATGAACTTCATGATGATGAAATTAGAAATGTTTACTTTCAGCAGCAAATGCCACAGCACATACTGCTAATTGTGTCATACAATATTTACAGGAAGTTTATAATGATCGGTTAATTAGCAGACATTTGTTTCCAGTAAGGTCATTCTATCTTACAGTTCCACACTTCTTTCTATTCACTTATCGGAAAAACAATATTTTTAATAATATACCACTGAATCTAGAAGATTTACAAGATGCTGTTTCACAAAAGTTAGATAAACTTACCCCTGATACTGGTAAACGTTTTTGAAAATCTTAAGAGAAGAGTGCATTTATGTTTAGAAAACAATCTGTTGTAAAATTCTTTCTTTACTTTGGTCTGTAAATGTGTATGCAACAATGTTATTACAAAAAAAACGTTTATTTATATAGCCCATAACTGCATAACCTGACTACTTTGACCACAGGGACCACAGATCACTTGGGAAGGGAATGTAACCTTGAATATAACTAACTAAAACTATAGACAAACACTGGCCAAATAAAGTGTTAATTTTAAATTTCTATTAAATAATTTAAATTAATAACCTAATAAAATTTGAAATGTAAACTGTCAATTATTAATGTGTAATAAAAATATTTATAATGTTTACATCTTTATAGTTACAGATTAATCTAACACAAGACTTTAAAATTCTAAGGGTATATTTGCCTTGGGGTTTTGTTGCTCTCGCGGTAGCAGCTAATAATTAAATGTGATTTAATAGTTGTTAGTGGCGCAGTCAAGAAGGAGTTTTGGGGTTTCAACTACTGCTATTGATATTTATTAATTTCTTCTTAAGAAAATGCTCAAACCTTTATTTAAACTGCGCCGGTGATGAATGTCAAGAACACTTTCCTATTTACTTGCATTCACGGTTTGGGTTATTCCATAGTTTAATAATTATGATACTTTCAATAACAGAAGCATGAAAATTAGCAATTTAAGTCTCATAAAGCACCAAGAAGTGAAACTTGTAGCAATCAATGCATCTAATTGGGTTAATGGGTAAGCGGAGTAACTACCAAGGTACAGATATACATATTTAGGAAACAATTAAAAATTTCACACAGAAGTCTGATTAGGAGATTACAGTGATACGAAATGCGATGAAGCGTTCCAAATGAAAACGATTCGACAGTTCTTACAAAACGTGCACTTACTATTCGAAGAACGAAATCGACTCTGTTACTGGTGCAATCGTGATTTACATGAGTAATGTGCAAGTAAAGAGAAACAACATCCGGTAGCCATAATTTCATTTTTAAAACTTAATAATTACACCGTTTGAAACTGTTGAAGCGCTTTCGAGAAATAATATGCCGAATGGTAAAGTAGTGGCAAACAAGTTCGTGTTTGCGAATAAAACAGAGACTATAGAAAATTGTAATCATTATAAATTGTACTGTGTAGTTATGCTATTTTATATATATATTTAGCAACAAATGGGCAGTTCTGAGATTTAAAATAGCAATGACAACATCATTGAAACCCAAGATTTGTTATTTCTGTATTGTTACAACATGTCAAAATTTATGAACTTGCAAAATGCTGAGCATGAAGCAGTCTTTGCAATAAGGAAATTTGCCTTGGTATTTGTCAGAAAATAGTTTAACATTTATATTTGATTTTTATTTTCATACTGTATGTGTCTCGAAATGGTAGCAAATACAGTAATAGGATAAATGAGAAAAATAAGTAATTTTCATATTAATGATCCTCTTCTTTGGAAAACATATATAGGCGGAGTATTATATGATTAAATGGTAGCAACATTTTTATTATCCAATCTGTTCAACAAATCCAACTCGAAGGTTAATTTAGTTTCGCAAAATTAAGAATATTTTCTGTTACGTAATATTCGATATCTTGAAGAACTTTACATTTGTTCCATGATAACTTCATCAAAATTTGATTTGGTTAGATAATTAATTAGTGCCTTCTTTAGCGACACATCAATTGAAATACCTATTTTAATCATGTTTGAACGTATTTAAAAATAAATTTTAATCTAGTGTGGACAGGATGTACTGACCACCCCAATCTCCAGACCTGAATTCAGTAGAGAAGTTGTGGCAAAGGATATTAAACATCATGTATAGAACCCATAAAAAATAGAATCAATTGAATATCTAAGTCATTCCTGGTTTCCCTGTATTTCGAAAGGGAACTGGAAAAACTGACAAATTCCAGCTCGAACGATACGATTTTCTGTGTACCAAAAGAGAACCCCTTGCGTATGAATCCCATATATGTTAATATAATATTTCTAAGATATCATTTGTTCATGTGGGATTTTGTTTTAAGATGTACAAAGTTGCCCGAAGAAGTTTTACTGCACGTAGGCTAATTAAATGTTATTTGCTTGCTTATCGCATACAGATAAACTACATGTAATCGTTTGACCTGCATTTTACGTTTATTTAGAAAATTGTCGATGCCACCGCCACGGTTCTTTAAATAATGCCTGCGGGATACGCAACTTTGTGTAACAAGTAGCGATACTTTTACTTCCTTATCACGTGCTTGACATACGTATGCTCAGTTTCATATGAGATGCACCACCCACTAATAAAGCTACGTGTTTGAAAATTTGCTAAAATAATGTTTTATTGTTGCGAATGAAACGATCAATATTTCCATTAAAAAAATCAAGTGGTTGTGGTGTTCGTCTACTGTCTCTCATCAATTTGTTTGTTTGGCCGTAGGAAGATACGTCGATATCGAGGAGAAAGACGAAATCTAGAGTTTGTTGAAAGACGCCTTACGGCTTTAACATCTGGAGTGCGATTTGTTTCGGTAGAAGATCACCTCTTGTGTTCGTCCCAGGCACTTTAAATGCTCATCGCTATATTCATAATGTCCTGGAACCGGTGTTAGTACCATTCATACAGACGTTGCCAAACGGTATTTTCCAACAAGATGAGGCACGTCCACACACTGAAAACATTACCAGAACGTACCTCCAACAAGCAGAATTGCAAATGTTGCCCTGGCCTGCACGACCACCGGACTTATCGCCGATCGAACATCTTTGGCACATGATGGGTCGAGGACTAAGACTATTGCCAAGAGTTCCTGACAACTTAGACGAGCTGAGACACCAACTTGGGGTTATACTGAACGAGATACCCCAGGCGAACATAGACCACTTGATAGAAAGCATGCCACGACGAGTAAATGCTTGCATTGCTGTTCAGGGCGATGTTAAACATTATTAATTTTGTTTTTGTTGTTGTTATTGTTTTCTTATAATTGTTAATCTTTTTTTATGAAAACCTGATCATTTCATACGCAATAATGAAAAAAATATTTTAGCAAAGTTTCAAACCCGTAGCTTTATTTTTAATGGATGGTGCATTTCGTATGAAACGAAGTGTATAAAGCAGGAAACATAAAGGAATGTTTTTGGAACCAGATCTAAATACACTGCGACTTTATAAGATAAAAATACATTTTGCTATGATAATTACTAAGCGAGAAGAAGTTACAGAATGGATTGCCAACTGGAAGGTTTCTCATGATGATTTTATACCCCTATATATTCTATTTTAGATAATTCAGAATTATATCAATATCATCTTTTTCAAAATTGCAATTCTTTGCGTCGGCTGCGTGGCGTCGTACCGCGTCGCTCTGCGTCGCGATTTTCCCCCTAGAAAAGGGTTAGGTTCGCTTAGATTATGCTATGTAGCGTCACGTTATGTTACATTGCGTCGCGTTATGTTATATTGCTTCGGGTAGCGTCGCGCCGCGTTGCGTGGCGTTGCGTCGCGTCACGCCCCTAGATAGGGGTTAGGTTAGGTTAGGTTAGATTATGCTATGTAGCGTCACGGTATGTTACATTGTTTGGCATTAAAATTTTCTATACAGGTTTTTTGGTTTGCATATATATATATATTTGTGACTAATTCAGTTTTGGCCTTGTAGAAGTTTCATGTCATCCACTTGTGTATTTCCGATTCAGGAAATGGTGAATTTGGGTTTTCCGTTTAGGAGATTAATATACGAGTTCTCCTAGAACGTGCACGTGTTTTGAGTTAATTTTAGAAGTCGTTTTAAGACTTGGAAAGTTTTCCAATTTGAATTTTCAAGACACATTTGGGAAGTTTTAGGCATCGTTAGTTTGATGTGATTTCCCGGTAGTTGATCCCAATTTGAGTGCATTTGTTTTGAGAGAGTTCTTATCGCCATATAACATCTTTTGGTTAGCATTGAAAATCCAAATTTCTTTTTCATTTCTAAGACTATTGAAATTATTTAAGAATTAACGAATTTAACAGTCATTTGTGAAACATCGAAGAGATCCTGTGGGTTTGAGACAAGCGGAGTTATCGGCCGTGCAGCGAAACCGTACAATAGGTGTGACATCGAGATACGAAATTCCAGGTGTGTCAATCCTTTTAACATTCAATTTTCAAATATCATTTCGAGGATACGGGGGGTTCTGGAAAAATGTTAGTTTAACAGCAAATAATCATAATAAAACTTATAATTGTACACTTAAATTGGTAATAAGACTAAGTACTCTTAATTAGTGAATGTTTAACCTCCATGGACTTTGTATTTTGTATAAATTGGTAATAATTTTCGTTGAATTTGGAATTAATTTGTTAAATGGTCAACAGTATAATTAAATTTGCTTTTATTGTTTGAAATTCAGTTAGAAAGAGGGAATAGTGCGGAAGTTTAATTCTTGATTAATAGATAGCCGACACCATTACCATTATTTCGGTAATTCTTTATCTGGGTATTTAATTCGCGAGGCCTCGAAGAATCTAAAAATACTTAGCGGGTTTAGTCGTGAATATCAGTCTGATAATCTTTTCGCATTATTGCCTTCCCGATATATTAAAGAATTTTTGGTTTATTATTTGTTTACCGGTACTGTTAGCCATAATTGTTTAAACATTGTTATATACCTATAAACATATCATATTGAAGACATATTTTAATTCCAATTGGTGGTGTTATGAAGATTTAAGGTGAATCTTTAGATAAATGGCAGATTTGTAATTTATTGTGTTTTATTGTGTCTTGGTTTAACCTAATTTATTTTGGGGACAAATTGAGCAATTACCGAAGCAAGGTAAGTCCGACCTCCAGGAAGGTTCCTGTTTACCTCGTGTTATTTTCAAGGACGAAGGATATTTTAAACAGGTGGCGCCTAGGCTTATCAAACGCCCCCTTCTTCGACTGTAGCTGGTCGACCCTTGTCCTTGATACCTGGACCTTGCATCGCAAATAATAGGTTCGGTTGTATTGCTTCTGTTTAGGATATTAGAATTGTCGCCGTCGATTCGACAAGGCATTACAATATAACTGCCTCTTATTATCCCCAGAATATCTTTTTCAATGAACTTCATGATGATGAAATTAGAAATGGTTACATCCAGCAGCACAATGCCACAGTACATACTGCCAATCGTTCATACAATTTTTACAGGATACATAAAGGAATGTTTTTGGAACCAGATCTAAATACACTGCGACTTTATAAGATAAAAATACATTTTGCTATGATAATTACTAAGCGAGAAGAAGTTACAGAATGGATTGCCAACTGGAAGGTTTCTTGTGATGATTTTATACCCCTATATATTCTATTTTAGATCATTCAGAATTATATCAATATCATCTTTTTCAAAATTGCAATTCTTTGCGTCGGGTTGCGTCGCGTTGCGTTGCGTGGCGTTGCGTCACGTCGCGTGGCGTCGTACCGCGTCGCTCTGCGTCACGATTTTCCCCCTAGAAAAGGGTTAGGTTCGCTTAGATTATGCTATGTAGCGTCACGTTATGTTACATTGCGTCGCGTTATGTTATATTGCTGCGGGTAGCGTTACGCCGCGTTGCGTCGCGTTGCGCCGCGTCACGCCGCGTGTCGTCGCATCGCGTCGCGATTTTCCCCCTAGATAGGGGTTAGGTTAGGTTAAGTTAGGTTAGATTATGCTATGTACCGTCACGGTATGTTACATTGGGTCGCGGTGCGTCGCCTTGCGTGCGTTTTGTCGCTGGGAGCGGCGCGTTATGTTGCGTCGCGTTGCGTCGCGTGGCGTGGCGACGCATTGTTTCACTTTGGGTTGCGTATGCATAACACAATTTTCTGATGTCAAAAATGTCTATCCATCACAAGGTTAAGGAGGGGCTTTTTAGCCGGTAAAAATCAAGCACTACCCACCCGCACGGGCTGGTGGTCGGCTTTTGGAAGACTTTCCCCTAAAAGAAGTTTAGGTTAGGTTGGATTTGGTTAGGTTGGATTAGGTTAGGTTAGATTTCAGTTAGGTTAGATTAGGCTAGGTTATGCTATGTTATGTCACGTTATGTAGTGTTGTGTCGCGTTGTGTCGCGTTGTGCCGCATTGTTTCTGGTTGTGCTACGTTGTGCGCGTTGTGCGCGTTGTGCCGGGTTGTGCGCATTGTGCCGCGTTGTGTAAAGTTGTGTCGCGCTGGATCGCGTTGCGTCGTGTTGCGCCGCTTTAGGCCATGGTGCGTCGTTTCGCGTCGCGTAGCCTAGCATTGCGTCGCCTTCGGGTCGCATTGGTTCGCGTTTTGTCCCGTTGTGTCGCGTTGTGTCGCGTTGCGTCGCGATGTGTTGTGTTCCTTTATGTTATGTTGTGTTATGTTTCGTTATTTTAGGCTAGATTATGTTAGGTTAGGTTATATTAGATTAGGTTAGGTTAGGTTATATTTTAGTAGTAATAATAGGCTCAATTTCAACAAGTAGGTTATGTTATGTTATGTTAGGTTAGTTTTGTTTAGGTTAGGTTAAGTTAGGTAACGTATTAAATAAATATACCTGAAGTATGTTTCTATGTATTACTATTTAAATTCAACGTGCAGAATATTTAGTTTTTCTAGAAGAAATAAAGCTTACATCCCACGATAATGTGTTGGATTTATATGTCCTGGTAAACTGTATATTTTAAAACAGTATATTTCGAATTTTTGTCATTGTAATTATATTATTGTAAACGAATAGGAATTTAAATTTTGTGCACTATTTGCTAGAACTGTAAACTATTGTAGATATTGTTGGTAGCCTTAGTATTACTAATTATAACTTTGCGTTCTAACTATATAGGATATTTCAAAATTGACGCCCGTGCTTTTGTGATTTAATTTATGAGGTTACAGCAAATTGAAAATTAAGAGTGGACATTTGTCAAATTGTCCTTCGTTATCGAGTTATTGATAAAAAAGTAAATAATAAGTTCTATCTCACGGTTGCTCCAATAAGTTCTGTTACATAGTTGGGTGTCTATGGCGATGTTAAAAATATATGAATCGTTCTAATATATTGTTAAGTATCACTATTTTCATTTCCTTCGGCTTTTTATGTTTAAAACGGAACGACACTATTGTAATCGAGATTACTTATTATTAAATAATAATGTAATTGGTCCACACATTCTACTTAACCCACTTAATTCAGCTTTGTATCTTCTATTTTTAAGTAAAATTTTTACCACTGCCATTGCTTGATGAGGTTCCGTTAGCAGTTAGATTAAATTGTTGGTTCCAATTATGGACTATAAGTGAGAAATGTTCTGAATGAAAATTTCCCTGAGAGGTATACTGGAAGAAGTGGACTCATACCATGGCCTCCTAGATCCCTGTATCTAAATTCGTGGGAGTTTTTTGGCGCCATTTCATAGAATCTGCTTTCCGCGAACTTGTTGTGAATCCTGAAAATGTGGGAGCGCGTATTCACGCTGCTATTGCGCCAGGAAGTGAAAATATACTACAGAGTTTGTGCTGCCATGACAAATCGTGGGAATGATTGCCTTGAAGTAGGAGGCAACCTATTTGAATACATTTTGTGACAACATGATCCAATATCTTCTTTGCTAATATTCTTCGTTTTATTTAAATGTTATAATTTAGTTTTTCATCAGAAACTCGATATCGAAAGACAATCGGAAGAATTTCCACTTTTAATTTCCGATCTATTTTATCCCCCTGAAACAAATCCCAAAAGCAGTGGGGTCAATTTTTAGACAACCTGTATATTGTTACAGTTTGTATTGTACAGGGTGGGTATGTCTGTTATTTCGTGAACCGCCCCTGTAGTCTGGTCATGCAAACAAAGACATATCTTACTAAAAGCAAAATCTCTTTGAATCACGAACAAGTATGTTTAGCAGAACTTTATCTGAAGTATTTGCATTCAGAAAGCGCTATCACAATTTTAAGCTACCGTGACTTCATCGATATCATAAACTGCTGTTGGTTATCCAACTAATATGTAAATACTGTCAAACTTTTAGGTTGTATTTTAGACACAGTCGATAATTATTTGGAATTTTATTGATGTTGGGTTGCCGAAACACAAACGAAATAACGTAGAGTGTTGGAGATTCTTTATTTTATGAATTCTAAGGTGTCAAAGGGATTTAAATAAAGTATCTGAAAAACGATCGTGATCGCAGCACAGGAATTCAATATTGCTTATTCCTGTCCGTTATATCCGGGTTACCTATACCTTAGTTTCACTTGCAATTGGCTAGAATATTAAGCACAATCAGTTAAAAGTATGTGAACGGAAATGTACATCACACTATAGGTAGCTAACGTGTAAACTTGTTAATGGGATTTTAATGCGTTTAGTTGCTAAATTAATACGTTTTTAGTTATTAGTAAAGATTTTTATTGTTACTTACGTGTTAATGTATGTTGTAAACATTGTTTTAAGTAGATGCAGTCCTTCGCTATATAAAATATTATTGCTTAGCGAACTATAATTGCGTACTATTAACATTTATATGCTATTTTTATATGTACCAGTTCAACATCACACTGTAGACAAATAAAACCGTTTCCTATTATTACTGTAAGGATTGATTAATGTAAAAAATTGATTGATTGATTGTTATAATTAATTACAAATCGTCATATTCCTGTATCTAAACTATATATTTGTTGATATTATTCAAATAGATTTTTTATTATTTAGGTGTAGATTGGTGTCATTGACGTAAAATTTGCCGATTACTATGTCGATTGCAATAATGTCGTATGTACATGTGTAAAATACAGAAATTGTATTGAAAATACTGGTGAATGTGGAACAAAAAATATATGTAAATAATGCAGAATCATAAAACAACACGAAACGTTAAATTATTTAATATTGAATATACTGTAGTAAATACAGAATGGTGTGGTGTTTATATGATATACATATACAGGGTGTTTAAAAAATACGTTCGGATATTTACCCACCTCTAGATCTCATCAATACAAACAAAAAAGTCGTAAAAACATGGGTTCGAAAATCAACCGTTTTCGAGATATAAAGTTTTTTTAAGAAAATAAATATTGCTTGTTATTTCAATAAGTTTCCCACCCATTAAAACAAATAGTCGTGTAAACAAAACATTTTAATTATAAATAATTAAAGTAGATGTACTACATGTCCTCTTTCCATTTATACACATCCTTCGCATCTCCGTAAAAATGAAAGCCGCATTCTTTTTAAGATTCCCAGAATCATACGAACAGTCTGGCAGGCATGTTCTATTCGTTCTCGCAATTCGTTTTAATTATTCACAGGGCTTGAATAAACTAACGACTTTAAATACCCCCAAAATATAAAAAGGCGAACGGATTGAGGGCAGGAGATCTAGGTGGCCACACAAGTGGACCCCTTCCCCTATTTACCTGCCGTTGTAGTTTTCGTTTAGGAAATTTCTGATCATGACTGAACAACCTTTCCTCTGTGGCAAGGAGTATTATCATCTTGCAAAATAAAGGATTTTTCAGGAAATAACTCTTTTCTACTAGGCAGCATCTTCTACAAACACCTTCAGCAGACATACAGCCCCCCCCCCCATATCATGACAGAGGTTGGATGTTTAATTGTTGGCAGAACGCACTGTCGTGAAAATCCTTCTCCTAGAAATCTTCTAATATATGTTTCCAGCATGATTGTCAATGTTATAGATACATTGCATCACAAAATGTGCATTCTTGAGCTGTAATTAACAAATATAAGTAAAAATGTAATGATTTTGACAGCTTTATATTAAAATGTAAATTTGTGAATTTAATACTTTTCTTTTGAGCAAAATATGTTTGTAATAATGTCCTTATGCATGTGAGGAAACTTTGTGTTAAATTTGATTAATATTGCAGTTGTCTTTAATAATTTATTTATTATTTAATGAAAAATTAATTGTCAATTTCCTTATGCTTTATTAGAAATATGCCGTGTGTGCTATCGATATTTTTGTAAAATTGTAAGGAATATTTTGGTGATTTCCTTTTTTGTTTAATTTTGGTGATAAGAACGTTATTGTACTTTATAGAGATTTGTAATTAATTTGGTGAATTTTAATGCTTAATCCTGATTGGCGGAGCTCCTTAGGGAGATAAAAATTTGCTTGTATCTAGTAGTTGCTAGACAAGTCGCGAAAAAACGGTGAATTTTGTCTTGTAAAACAAAAAAAGTTGCGCTCTGACCACCAAGATGAGAGGACGATAAATTTGTAGCTCCGTTAAATTTGTATTTTGTGATTTTAAGTTAGTGGTTTCAAGTTAAAATAAATGTGTTAATGTTTAGTGTTTTCTTCCACTTACGATCGAGAATTAGTAAAAATTCCAATTTTATAAAGCTGGTCGATAATTTATTTTGACAAGTTTGACATAAAAGTTAATGACACTTGCGGAAAATTATGAAATCTACAAGCAATAATTAAAAATAGTTAAATATAAATAAATAAATAAGAGGAAGTGCTTCGAAGTATTAGTATGGAAGAATAAATTACAACAAGATACCACATTGCGGAATTTTACTTTGAAACAATTTGAAGGTTAAGACCTTAATATTACTAATACAAGTTTTATAAACAATTAATGGTGTATCTTTATGGGAAAGTGGTATTAAGAGCTTAATTTACTTACGTGTGGCTGAGATTTGGATGCAACAAACGACAATTAACTGTTTTGTTCAAACAAATCCCTGGATAACGTGTTTATTGCTTTGGGTCGTGTGACTCATCACATCTGAAAGAACCAGACGCGCCAAAGCTAGCTGATTTTAAAATTCAGGGCAGACGTGCATTAGACCAAAGTTGCGGTCAACGAATATGAGATAAATGTTTCTTACAAAGGAAAAACATAAACAATTGAAAAGATAAATAATATAATAATTGATGTTTTATTATGTTTATGCGGAATTATAAACGTGAATAATATTTTGTGTTACAAAAGGTACAGCACTGATAATTTTGAAATGATATTTGGTAACTAATTTCTATATGATAATGTTCTTGATTTGTTCTTTGTGTGTGTACTACGCAATTTTTTTTATTTGATTTTCTGTTGGTTAAAAAATTTATGAATTTGTTTATTTTATATGTCCATCTAGAGGACGATACCTCGATTAAGAATTTGATATTGTTTTATGGCGCCCAATGTGAAGATTTAACCAGTCACTGTATTTTATTTGCCCCAACCAACGTTAGAATTACAACTATTAGTATTTACTTAATTTATTTGTCGCACAGCATAAACAAGTATTTCTCCTAATTATGCTTTTAAGTTTCATGTTAAATGCATTTTAATGATCCCATTAGAAAATGCGCGTATAACTGAATATCGATTTTAAAAAAGAACTTACCTTGATTGTTTTCTATGGAGTTCTAAGTACCAAATTAAGAGGTAATTTGTTGACATAGTCATTAAAATCAAATATTTAAAAGTAATTTTTGGAAACTATGCCAAAAATGTAGCTAAACTTCAAGAAATAATTATTTTCTTGGGTGATGCAGAACTTTTTCACGCCACTGTATATAGTGCCACCAGCCTTGGTATATCCTCATAAAATGTCATTATATAGTAATCAAACAATTTTTCTTCATTCACCCACATTCTTATACTAGTGTACTATTTATCTTCTGTTTTTATTTTTTTACCATAGTCGTATTGGTTTGATATTACCGTAGTTTCTTATTACCATTAAGAATATAATGCATAATATGGTATTAAAGTGCAGTCTCCATTAATGCAAAAACATTACAGACAACTGGATGAATCAGTAATTAAAAAATATATTCATCATTTTAAATTGGTTTATGAACAATTAGTACGCAGTTCATTATTTCTTATCGTTTACTAGGTTTCTCAATACAAAATAATTAGAAATCGCCAAAGTTAAAAAATATCTACGTTTCTGTTATCATGTTCTCTTCTAACTTGTGAACCAAAACATTCCACGGCATTTCTAATTTTAGGTAGTACTATAACAAACTTAGCTAAACATTCCAAGCCGCTGTTAAGGTATAACGGAGAGTTCACGGAGAAAGTGGGCAGTAGTTAAAGTATTGGATAGTTATTTCAAATCAGGTACTCGGAACCGCGTACATACTAGAGTAGAATTATAAAAAGCTAACGAATGGGTCAAGAGTGTCATCGGAAACGACAATGGATGGCTGGAATACACCAGCTAGTGGTGAATGCGGAAACCGGTAATTATCCTGTAGTTGTTAACAGCCTATTATACTACTTTAGTTTGTGCAGATGTAGTTAGTTATGTACTATTAGCGAAGCATAAATGTTTAAGTCTAAACACACATTTGTTGAAAGTGCCAGTAAGCGTAAAGATATTTTTTACAATACAATGAAAACAACGATCTAATTCTTTGCCAATGTATTTATAACGATCTACTTCAGCACAGTAATCCAACTAAACATAGCAAAAATACTGCAAAATAGGTGCACATTATAATTCTTGAAGTTGATTAAATTATTTGATTAATAGCTAAATACTTAATCAATAGTCATCATATACCTAATTAAATAAATTGTATAATTAATTCATTGTAAATTTAAAAATGGATAATATTAAACTGTTTAAAAGTTTTCAGATCTTGCTGCTCTTAAAATTAAGAGATACAAAAAGTTCCCAGCGTTTTCGTATGTTCGATTTCTGTGCAACATTAAACCGATCAAACGGTAATTTTTAAATTTATTATACGAAGGTTCTTTCGTGAAGGTTTTTAGTGGTATTAGATATTTGATACATGACAATTCAGCTTTACATTAACTTTAACATTTTTATTCATTGCATTTGCTTAAATTAAGTTTTACAGAAACGTAATTTTGAAATTATAGGACGATATTTTAGAACTATCGCAAACGAAGACGTTTATTAATTTCTAAAGTAAAAGCGCAAAACTATTATTTAAACAATTATTTGTGATATATTACATATGATGCTTATAGGCTAAGTATGTTACCAGACTGTAGTTTTCCTGCCTTTGTACAAATCTTAGCAAATCAAATGTATCTGCAAT